>JAWPHD010013961.1:7500-64527 GCA_037043455.1 Cyrtodaria siliqua | reverse complement strand
AAGTAGAATATCGCTTAAGCCGTTGCTAGGAGGCGTGAAAGGTGCTGCACACTATATTACTTTTCATGAACAGACTAAATAAAACCGAATCTGCTACTTTTACCACTTATTGGTGTTTGCTGCTTCCAAAGGATCCCCTTTTCAGTATTAAAATTGTATTGACATTCACACTAGCGTTTGTTTAGTGCTGTATGGCGGCCGTAAACAGGTGCCCCGACTACAAATAAGTAGTGTTATTACTTACTGGTCCTTTGGGATCATAAAGCCCAGTCTTTGTGTCTTTAAAGTAGAATATCGCTTAAGCCGGTGCTAGGAGGCGAGAGAGGTGCTGCACACATCATTACCTTTCATGAACAGGCTCAATAAAACAGAGTCTACTACTTTTATCTATTGTTTGTGTTTGTTGCTTCCAAGGGATCCTCTTTTCAGTATTTATTAGTATCAGTTTACGTATAGCGTCTGTAGTTATTAAGTACTGATCATCACTGATCATATTACATTTTTAAATAACTATTTCATTTGCTTGTATCAAGTTTCACAAATTGATAGGATATATAAAACTTCCACCATTGAAGTTAGTTTTATTATTTGTACTGGTAATTATGATAATAAATGTTACGTATTTATGAATTATTGTACGTGTTGATTGCCAAGTATGAATCAATCATTTCCGACTTTTTTGGTACAGGAAAATAGCCGAAGAACTCGTAATCTTCAGTTATTGCAATATAACCTAGGGAGGCAGACTGTTAAAACTGATACCTGTAACAGTTGTAGCAAGTACTGGATTCCCTTTTCTTCCTCCAAGTCGGCACACACTTCCTCAAAAGCATCTACCCATTCATTCTCATAAAGCTCAGATAACCTCTCTGCTAGTTTTGTTGGACGATTCTCATCACTGATATCAGTACTTGTAGCATTGTTTGTAGCCTGAGTTATACCGGCTAAATCAGCTATTTTGCTTAATCTGAAAAAATACGTTTTTGATATAAAGATATATTTGTTTTCTATTTTACTAAGTTAAACAATGTATTAATTCTAAACAGGTCAACTAGCAAAGCAAATAGTTCGGATGTACATGTTCGTAACAATTTATAAAGGGAATGTAACACATCCAACATAACAAAGGTTTGACAATTTCATATACAATGTATTTATTTAAAAGACAGTTTAAAATCAGGAATGTACTTGTTATATAGTGTCTATCATTATATCTGTTTGCAATTATGGAAAAGAACAAAAGTAAATACCTTAACCAATGTTATAAAACCACCTAGGGACATAGGGACATTATGAAACAGCCGCAATACACAACGTCACAAAACTGTTCATATTAAAAACGTCATATAACAACTAGGTTGGTAATTACTGTAGAGATACTCCCCTCGAGAACGTGTCTAAAATAAATCGTTCTATATCATTGTTTCATAGAAGAGAACATCCGCAAAAGATTAAAAGATGTAGATATTGAAGTCTAACAGGAAATGTAGCATTTATGAACCACAGTCAACCAATACACGCATAGAAACATGCCATATTTATACCAAAGTCTTTCTAAACGTAACATTTATTAAAACACGTTTAATCTAAATTATGTAATATATAGTTTAATAACCAGTGTTTTTGAGATACTGAAAATATCTCTCTCGGTAGAGAAATTTCTCTACCTCCCATATCTCAAAAACTCTGGTTATTAAACTCTATATACTTATCTGCCATAGGTGTACGTTGCCACGAACCTTAAAACAAGTGTGGATCGTTCTTTTTCTAGCTCCTTGTTGTCATTGCCCAATGCCTTGTTGTCATTTACCAATGCCTTGTTGTCATTGCCCAATGCGACTATCCCGTTATTTTGTTTTTTGATTGTTTGTAAGTATTCGTTCATTTTCTGGTTATAGTAGTCACATTGTTTCCCTAGTTTATCGTATTCTGATGTATATTGCTCCAGATTTCCTTCTGCTTCCCTACATCGTTTTGACAAATTGTCTCTCTCCCTGTATAATGGCGATATAATATAATTTGGAATTAAAAACGAACAAAATGGAAGTACGAAACATTTATCTTACAAACAACAGCATACACCAAAACTTTATTACTCGAAGGCACATAGAGGAACATGTACAATATAATATGTACAACAGAATTAAACAAAATAAAAACACATTTAACAAGCCCCTGTATAATTTGAAAGCTTTTCAGCACTTAAATATCAATATATGTTTCAATGTATATATGTTCGTACTTTCCTGGCATGAAAACAAGTTTGAATGCAAAGCAATGTTAGAAAAACAACAGTACAATGTTTTGTTAGCGGTACACAAGCTGCCATTCTGCCATACAGTCACACTGCCATCAGTATCATAACATAATTTACACTATTATAATGTCACTATACCTTATATTGATTAGACTGCTCTGAGCTTGTCAATTCATTTCAATATATATATTATGAGGTGTGAATTCTCAAAAGGTTTTAGAAACAGTGATAATTACAGTTTCGTGCTTTCGAAACGTTGTTTGAGTTCTGTTATAACACCTTTCGATGTCTTTTGGTATTCCTCTTTGCTGAAAAAAAGATTACACTTGTATATGTACATTATATCAAATGTCAGGCCATTGAACCATCAATACTGTTATAAGAGGCCTAATTCACTTTGTTTTTTTCACAATATGTATTTATCCGTAGTTTCCAAGAAACATCTTTATTATAGCATACATATTCGAATTATGGAGTTCGTTAGTTATTATGGAGTTCGTTAGTTATACTGAAACGTTGGTAGACATGCTTATTTATTTTACATCGATTGTAACGAAAAGTCCCTGCACTTATTTTAATCACTCTTGATGTCTTTATGGGTAGAACAAAATGCAAATACAGTGTCTTGCACGGGGACACAACACATAGGGTCATGGCGGGGATTGGACCCACGGCATTTTGATCCTGGGTCCAACGCTCTACCATTAGACCATAGCGCTAAACCTATTTAGGTGTGACAGATTAATTTTGATAACGTGTCAGATACTCTCATACTTATCATTTAAAACTAGGAATATATTAACATGGTCGTATTGAGCAACCACTTCCCCAATACCTATAGCTAAATATGTAATAAGTACTGATAAAGGTGATCCTTTGAGAGCAACTAACACAATTAAGAGAATAAAGCAGCAGTCTCGGTTTTATTGAGTCTGTTCATGAGAAGTAATGGAGAAGCAACACTTCTCAAGCCCCCTAGCACCGGCTTAAGCGGTATTCTACTTCAAAGCCACCTATATTGGGCTCGTTGGTCCCAAAGGACCAATAAAAAATAACACTACTGAAAGTTTAGGATGACACACATACTTTGAAATTGGTGTTCTTCAATCAGATCCTTGGTACAAAGTGTATACCACTGAATTGGACGTATACAGACAAATAACAATGCAAATAAATAATAATTTATTTAATAAGTTAAACTTACTCTTTCTTGTAAGTCTTATGTAGTCGCTCAATATCTGCTTTCAACCCCTGTATGCACCTATTGAAAACATATTGTAAACATTGTTTTCCAAGAGTTCATGGTATAAGGTAAATAAGTGAAATACGTATTTCTTTCCGAAGTAATAACCTCTTTTAACAACGTCCGTCTTTCAACAAAGAATAAGTTTATACTATAACATGACAAAACATTATTTATAGCTGACCGTAAAACATATATCCAAACAGAGTTTATATTTCCAAAACGCACCACGTCATAACAAATCGGCAGCTTTCAGTGAAGATAAAATGGCATGTATACAACCTGATCGAATCAAATATCTCTCTCTCTCTCTCTGCATGTTTGGGATTTAATGTCATTTTAACATTATTTCAGTTATATTACGAGGATGTCTATATGTTACAGTGAGATCAGCTGTATAGTGCTACAACACTGGAATACCACACCATGATACCCCACAAAGTCACATTATAGAGCCACAAGGCACTACCCTTTTATACTGAACGTCAAGCAACGGCGCTATTTTAATTATGTCGCCTGCTTTTTTCTTTAGTATTTTGACTGTGATCTGTGATATATGCAGGCTTCATATCAGTTACTGCTGCTCCCAACTAAATTCCATTTTGTTTATTTCGCCCATTGTTTTCTAGTTTAAGGCAAAGCGTTTTGTGAGAAAGTGGGACCATACGCCGTTAGCCATGGAATGTGTGAAACAAACTCATTGAAAGTTCCATGTTCACCGCAAACCAATCTCAATCAAACCTGCATTTGTGTTTTGTATATATCTCGTTTGACGATTTCCAAATTTCTCCTTTCATACTTTTTTTTGATATGACCTGACATGGGATGACCGCAGAAACGTCCTCATGAGAAGTGGGCGCTCTACCACTAGGGTATGACACGGTTCCCTCTATACACAAAGGATTTTATTGGATATGTGATATACAGTTGTGTCAAGAGATTTAGTTGGCTATACATTAGGACCGTTAGAAAGGTGAAAGAAATATAGGATTGATAAAACTAAGAAAGACATTTAAAAACAAGATGTGGTTATTTCTAACAATAAGAACCTTAAATAAACCATAGAAAGAGTTATGGGATAGCTTACGATAGGTACAGCAGTGTAATTGATGCTACACACAACTCTTCGAAATATTAAACAAGATGCAGAAGGACTATATATAGTTTTATGAAATAGTGGATTTTATGATTAAAGTTTTCATTGTTTATATTTCACATGTGAAAATATATATTTTCACTCAAAATGACGTCATGCAACTGTTGACGTTGTTTACGTTGTTGACGTTATTTACGTCATTGTTTTGGCGCATTATGATTTTCTGGATAAATTTCCAGGTTGTGAGTATATAATAAATAGAATATTTGTTGGTTTATCGTGAATATATAAAGTGAAAAAAATCAAATATTTTCACTCGAGCTAAAGCACTCGTGAAAATATAAGTTTTCTCACTTCTCAATGAAAAAAAATCATATAACCAACAAATATGCTCTATGTATTACATACCTTACTATAAACAGTAGCATAATTTAGTAGAAACTCAATGATTATCAGTGTTTTTTTTCAAAATCCATAATAGCATACTGTGTCATTATGCACGCTATGACGTCAACGTCGTCAAGCAACACACAGACGTCATATTTGAGCGCTATGCCTGAGGAGCAGACGTTGACATCTCTAATGTAATTTTCACGCACAAAAAAAACAACAACAAAATGTTGAAATTTATCATTAAAATGACATATTTCAAAACAGACAAGGAAGAAAATTAATTTAACGTAATAAATTAATTTAATATAATGCATTTATTTGCCAAATAATTGTTTGCATCTTATGCTACTTATAAGTTTAAATTGCACCGTTTTGTACACATATCGATGTTTTTTGTCATAAAAATGCTCGTGTTGTTCTCCATTTATAGTAAGGAAGGTAAATATAATGGCACACTTAGTGCAATGCCCTCGGACTCATTACGGCACTGAGCGTGCCATTATCGACAAAAGGCACATTTTGAAAAAGTATGTTTTTCCTAAGAAAAGTGTATTTTTTTAAAATGTGGACACACCACCTTATAGAGCCGTGTCCACATTTTAAAAGTTCAATAATGTGACACATGGTAGGTATATTCCGGGGAAAGGGTCTCCTTTGGGGACAAATACATAGAAAAAGGGGCTTGGATTACTTTTTGGGGGTAAAATATCAATTTTTGGAAATGTGGACACAGATCGTCTTTGTGATTTACGCATTTTTCGCATTTTTTGAAAAATGGACACGTTCAATGTTTCAAGTTCTGAAGGGAATGAAAAATAATATTTTTCAATTTACAACATATGTAGTAGAATGCCGGCATGTTCTGAAGGGAATACAAATTAATATTCTCCATTTACAGCTATTTAGTCAATGTGGCAAGTTCTGAAGGGAATGAATAATATCATTTTTTGATATTTGTTTATCATGCCTTATATAACGTGTCCATGCGGTCCTTTTCATTCATTTGGTTCATTAAGACGTGCTCGACCTCTAGTCCAATGAAAAACGTCGTTATATAATGGTAGCCGCGAAAATAGACTGGTTTAAAACCCATTACTAAGAGCAAAATAAGTGGAAAAATCAGTTTACTCAAATTGGGACAGGGCCAAATATAGACCCAAGGAACGTATCAAAAAGGTACTGACTTCAATAGCTATATAGCCATAGTCTAATGATGACCTTTGCTGTTGGTGGAAACTGTCACAGGTATGGGAAAAAATGTAGGATATTTTAAAAAGAAAACGTGTTTAACAGTATTAACTTCATTACGTGGTCAAAGTATTAACCATCTAACCCCATCTCAAAGAAGCGAAAATCAGTGGCGTTGGCAGGGGTATGAATTTAAGCCTTAATTTCGACTTACAACGTTTGCATAATTGTAAAATGAAAACATTTTATACGTAATTTTAATCAGGTTATCGCATTTTTTCAGTAAAAGATATTTTTTGTTAAACTTGTATTGTCAAAATATCTGATATACAATATTGCTAATATAAGCTTTGCCATCGCTTAATCATGGGCGTAGGAACGTTTCAATCATTTGGGGTGTGGGGCAAACTTGTTGAAAAAGATATTTGACAATAAAAAAAAGTATGTTTCAATTATCCACGCTCAATTACCCCAAAACATACAACACTATATAATATAGGTTATTATTTACCTTTAAGCGCTAACCATTTTTTTCTTCAAATTATTGGGGTCCAAAGCATACTCCGCCCCCACACACCCCGACTCCTACGCCTATGTTAATGGAATTAAGGCGAGACCACGTAATGTGAGGCATAATATATGTACATGTATTATTCACGAACGTATACTTCTTAACATAAATACGTTCTAAATATGTTCTAGCATTAGTAAAAGGGAACTAAATTTGTTTATGCATCATGTTACAGTGTATACGTGGAAACATTACTAGTATGTTATGGTAATTAGATACAGAGTAGCAATCTTTAAATGTTAACTAAAGAATTATTTATCACATAACTTTCGGTATTAGAGTGTGATAAAGCCTCAATGTATTTATCATAATACACTAGTGAAATAGATATGCAAATGAAGGTCGAATAATTGTTCGGTCCTTTTCGTTTAGCTCGGTGTGCATCGGAATTGCCTCGTCGATTTCCGTAACTGTTTAAAATACCGGATTACGTAAATCGACGATGTAGATCCATTGTTCGGTGACGGAGACGACCGAATGAACATACGGTCATCATACAAACAAACGACGATATCAGCAGACAACGTTATATATAGCTAGCTACAACGTTTTATATAGCTACAAGGGAACTACAACAAAAATGTTCCTTATGAGGCATTTTTGGAGATATGTGATAAATAGAATCTCACATTCGTGCCTATTTAATACTGAACTTATTCAATATTCCGGTGCATTCAGACCCATTCGGCAACACATAATTAAGTCTATGGCAGCTAAGGAATAACTTATATACTTTTTTCCTTATTGGTGGATTTCGTTTAGTTTCAGTTACTTGTTCAACTAGTATTTTTAAAAACGTATTGCTAAATAGATTAAAAATGCTTACCCTGATGATGTGTCAATGTCTCGTTTTTTCTGTTCTTTCCTACAAAGAAAACGTATTTACAGTAACGCTACCACATTGATCAGAGGATGAAGAGCAATCTCACTAAACACATTTGACTTAAAATAATCACCATAAAAAGGTAATTTAGTTATTTTCAATTCCGATTAAACAACTCGGGTAATGAAGTGATTGAATCAGTGTCTGCGAGTCCATAAAAAGATAATTTAATTAACTTGAGATATGTTTGTATCTCAAACGAACGGTGTGTTACGTTATAAATTCGGTTCGGTAACCCACGGATAAAGGTCATGATTTGAGTGTACGATTGCTAAGACAATGTCATTGTTCGTGCACCACTTTCGAACAGATTCTGATCATTTTAAAGTATACATAATAGAAACAAGTCCTATATTCAAGTGCATATTCCAAAAGTTAATAAACAAAAATTCAGTTCCAAAGGCAATGCCATACAACATTGGGTTCGCCTGTTACAATATTCAGCAGCTGGTTTGTCACTGACTGTCCTAAAGCGGTCAACGTTTACGTTTCTGATTTCTAATACTTTACTTCGAACTAATATATCTAAGACGTGCTTGAAATATTGTTAAAACGTTGATGACCTTTGTATCAATATAAAACGTATGACTCGCCTGAACTCAACTCACCGATTAACTACATAACAAAGTAGGCGGAGTCTCAGTTTATATGTAGGCCTAGTACATGGTATTCTTTCTTTGCTTAAGCAAATGTATAATGATAGATTACCATAATTCGATATCTAAATACTAAAGCATTTATAAAATGAAATATTGCAAACGTCATCCATCCTTGTTTATAAAATGAAATCATTCACACTAAAATTGCATTGGAAAGTTCCACAAACTATTGATTTCTTTCATTCACATGACGTATTGCAACATTTTCCATATTTCCATGTCCAAAAACGAATTTATGTACACAAATGTATCTGTAACGTCAATAAATGCATAAAACTGTTTAAATATGAGTAGTAATTGTATTTCTAAATGTAATGTTGTAGGCAAAAAACAAAAAAAAACAATGCATACAACAAAGGTTTATCAGAAAAGAAGCAGTTACCATTGTGATTATTGGCTCCTATAATCTATCACAAGCAGCTAGGTGATAATTGTTTTTTACTTGTTCCATGAAAACTGCACGTGTGATACATTTACATCGATTGCAGAATAGATAAAAATTCCAAGTCGATATTTAAAAATAGGTTTACATATTTAAGCTTTTTAGTAGATACTTCGTTAATGTTGGTGAAACACAGTTATGCTAGAGTTTTACTAAGTGACTAGGTTAATAAAGTATTAAAGTATTTAAGTAAAACTTAAGGAATTGTTGAACAAACCGGCACCTGATCCGTATCACACAGGTGAAGGTTATCATTTGGATGTAACTGTCAGCTAATGTCAAATATAAGTAATGTTCGTGTCCGCTAAGAAGTTTGGAAACAATTATGATAATTCAGTTTATTAACTTGAAATATGTTGAGTCCAGTGGTCATTAGATGAATATAATGTTCCATGTTTGTTATGAGTGCTTGTTTTGGTTTATTGTGTTCTGTGAATGCTATATTTCCTTTTCGACCTTTACTTATAGCTAATGTTGTGCGTGTACATATCATTATTATAGACTGGCATTATATAATGTATTATGTATACGACTTCTACTCATGAACTGTTGGTGAGAATTTGATGAAACTTCACAGAAAGTATCCGTGGGTTGAACCAAATTATTAAGAGCAAAAACACAAAAACACAAAAAATAATGTCATTTACTTCTTTTCTCTTTGCAGTAACAGTGGCCATATTTATTAACGGCTGTAAAAAGTTTACATAAATCTGAGAAATGGTTCTAAGACGATTCTTTTGATCACGTTTCGAAACTGTTGTGTCATTGGTTCATGACAAAAACGTTTAAAAGCGGACATAAACGTCGAGCTGGAAATGATATTCAAGGACCACATTCAACCAAAACCATTAAAACCATAAAATGGCTGAGATTAGCGCTACCGCCTTGGAACGATCAGTGGCAAAAGAAGCCGCAGAGGGTTTAAACCAGGGTCTATGGTGCACCAAACCTCACTCTTACCCTATTGTCATCCCAACAGAACGGGAGAGTGTAAATAAAGATATCCCCGCCAGGTAGTATTATTATATTGCCAACAAGGCAGCATTTATAAGCAATATAAGTACAACATATAAATGATGATGTATACATAAATATAATAACAGCATTGAAAGCCACGTAGCAAGTACACAGTGACTTGGCAGAAGCCAGAACATTAGGAGAGAACAAACCAATTTGAGTACGACAAGACAAGATTTAAGACAAACATCAAACTCTACCGTTAGATAGACGTCACCCATTTTTAGTAAGGACGGCCATATTGTTTGGCTGATAGCAATGATTTGTATAAATCCGAGAGAGGAAAATGGAAGGATGCTTCCTTCGAAGTATCATCAAATTATATGTAGGTAGAAAGAAAAGGTTATAAGTCCGACAGGAAGCATAGCATTCACAGAATACAGTCACTCCAACAAGTATTACAACGTACAGGTGATTCAAAAAGTACATCACAAACACATTCAGTAAAAAGGCACATCGCAGGGGTAACGCCTTGGAACGGTCAGTGGCAAGAGGAGGGACCACCGGGGAGTTTAAATCGGTTCACTGGTGCACTAAACCTCACTCTTACCCCGTCATCATCCCTAAATAAAACAGGACAGTGTAAATTAATAATAAGTTAATCCCTTACTTTGGAGAAAGCGTATATATGTGTTATAATAACAAACACTGAAATATTCATGTATATATTATATCAAAAAATAAGTTTAACCCAAGAAGTTAATCTCAGATGTACTCGAGTGCATGAGAAAAAATTATTTGAATAAATGTATCTTTTTTTTGTAACAGCGGTCATAGCTCTTGACGGATCGGTATGATTTGTAATAATCGGAGAGCGGTCCATGCAAGGATGCTCATTCGGCAAACTGTACCAGCATTTCATTTTTATAAAAATGTTGATTAAAGATGTTGCTAGTGTTAATAACGGCAGCAATATTTCTTGACGGATAGGGGAGATTTGCATAATTCTGAAAGAGGATCACGCAAGAATAATTCCTGTGAGGTTTTAACTTCTTTATTTATTGTTTTAGTAAAGGCGCCCATATTTGTTGACAGATCGCGACGACTTGTATAAATTTGAGAGAGGACCATCCAAGGATGCTTCCTGTGAATTTTCCTGTGAATTTTCTTCAAAGTCTACACAGCAGTTCATGAGAAGAAATCGCTTCTATTTTTAGTAATGGCGGCCAGATTTGTTGACGGATTGAGACGATTATTCATAAATCTGAGAGAAGACCAAACTTCCTGTGAAGATTTGTCAATTCTAAGGAGCAAAGGTTAACTACGGACGGACAGCGGACAACTTCGATCAGTAGAGTTAAAATGAGAAGCGACAATTTGTGTGACTGATAAAACATTTGCGAAATACACTTTGTGAAAACACATACAAGCGAACGCTCGTAGGAAAATCAACGCAAATTAAACATGGTTTTATCATATTTTGCAAAAGGATGAAGAAATTACTTTGGGGTAATAATTAACCAAACCTAAAACTCACAAGTCACATAAAATTCAAAATAGCATATTAAACAGAACTGTCGGAATTTTAGAGAAGTAAATGATCGTTATTGTCATGTAGTTTTATTCGAAACAAATTGGCACATTAATATACTTACTCTTTGTATAGTTCCTGTTGCAGCTGCTGGTATTTCTTATTACCACTTTAATGACACAACATGAAAATAAATTTATGAACTGTAGTATTCATGACATCAAACACAACTCTTCCAACTGAGTAGAGAAAACCGCTAAATAGGAAAATTTACGTTTTTGTTTAATAATTTTTTCAAGACGTTAACTTATAATAGCGAGTTCATTTAACATAGCAAAAAATCCGCTTGTTAATGTTTTATTGCAATGTGTAATAACAATTAAGCCATGCTTAACTTAATTTATATCGATTCAGATGTAGCTTATTTGATATACTGATAGTTCATTTATACTAGAACTGCTATAAATAACCAAAAAGAATGATTATGACTTTAAAATTCAAATAGTTAAAAAAAGTATCATTATTATTATTATTATTAACAATTAAAGATAATAACAATAAGCATATATATACCATGTTAATGTTCAATAATTTATTGTCTTCCTGGACATTTTATTATTTATTAAATCATCATACATTTACAGAAAGTTCAGGTGCACAAAAGATAGGTATTTAGAGCTCAGTATATTCATATAAATAACGAGAACTTCAAAATAATAACCAGTTTGATTTAATGGATAATAAATGAAAAATAAATCCTCGAGCATTTTCTCTTATATTTTTCAAACTAGATTACTGAAAGCATAGCTACCATGGAAATCTAAAGTTCTATACATACAAAGCTTCATAACGCAACGTTACATGTTCTAAACGTGTGCAGTTCTAATATACGGTTTTCTAAACGTGAATAGAAACTGTGGCGCCAAAACTCCGAAACTCCTAAACTGTCGCAATCTCATTAAAATCATATCCTAATTACGCTTTGATACTCTCCGCTATAGGATCTGACAACACTGCCTTGGAGGTCACGTCAGATCAACCTTTCATCTAATCAATATTCATGAGGATATCAACTTAATTCAACCAATGAAACCGCGCGTTTTATATGCACTTCAGATGCCGTTCGAGTGAACTGAAGAAACGGAAATCCACATAAAACACAATAATATCCGAATAAAGATAAAATAGTCCTGTGTTATTGCTGTGGACTGCACGATAAATTCAAAGAAATGCGATAAATGTCATGTTTTACATTAACATACGAAGAAAATCTTGGACGCTGTCGTGTGTGTTTTGAAAATATACATTCCACCGAAATTATTACCACATTAGATGTTCTAAACAGTGAATCATAGTACATCTGGCCCGCTTAGCTCATTTGATAGCGAGTGACTATTTTAGTGTGAATTAAATACCACGAATTGGTAATTTTTTTATACCGCTATTAAATTCCGAACGTAGACTGCTCCACAGCGATTTACTGACGTGACCTTTAATACAGTGCTTTCAGATCCTTAGTAGAATAGAGTATCGTAGCGTGATAAAAAGTCTGATTTTAATGAGATGGAAACTATGGCTGAGCCAAATATTTACAGAGATATCTGTGGTACATTCGCAAATACCTTTTGTTTCTTACTTGAATTTCGAATAGGTGGTTTCACTTCTCTAGCCTTTAAAGGTTCTTAGTATTGTTTAATCACCCTTAGTATATGTTGCCTTAATTTAGTCTTTTGAATGTTACCTGTGATACTCAGGTTTCATAACCTCTGCTTCCAGCTAAATTCCATTTTGTTTATTTCGCCCATTGTTTTCTCGTTTTGGACAAACTGGAACCATACGCCGCTAGCCATGGAATGGTGTGAAAACACGTCATTGAAGGTTCTATGTTCACCGTCATAAGTATGCAAACCATCTTCGGGATGGCTCAAAATTCTGTACTATTGGCAGTTTTAAATATTGAGTTCTGCTTAACATGGGGCTAGAGGTCGTGAACGTTAGCAATCACTTTTCACTACCGTTCATGAACAATCTCAATTAAACCGAGACAGCAATATTTTGCATTTATTTTGCTCGACGATTTCTAAATTTCTCCTTTGATGTTTTTTTCTTCCAAAATTCGATTAAATGTGTTCTGTAATTTAACTGATCATAAATACGTACATGTAATATTAAGCGGAATGTTTTATTAAACTACACACACACATGCATTTAAATTTATTATATACCTATCAATAATATATACATAGTACCTTCAATACTAAAAATAGATTTTGGAGATTGTCAGATTGGAATGTTGGGGATTGCCCAGCTAGTAATACATTAAGAACAATGAATGTTTTAACATGAAATGTGAACTATCAGAATGTTTGTTTGTGCGTTTGTGAACATTGTGGATTAATTAATTAATTTAAAATTATGTCAGTTGGTAAATTCACCAGAATTTGATGTGTGATGAACACAGGTGTAGTTGTTGCTGGAATGTATTGTACATGTTTTCATGAGCGTGTAATGTACATGTTTTCATGTCTTTCCTGTTGGTGATTTTCAGGTAATTTGACCGTATATAATTTTGTTTTAATTTGTTGTTATTGATACATGCATTCTATATTAATGATATGTAAAGAGGTATATAATAAAAGGATCATTACTATAGTAACTTGTTCTGAAGCTTGTATATATCTCGTAGGTAAATGCCAGATCAGGATCACACTCGAGACTACGCCTCTCGTGCGTTCCTGATATGGCATTTACCTACTCGAGGTGATACAAACTTCCAGAACTTTCAGAACACGTTACTATAGTAATAATCCTATTATAATCTTATTTTACTTACTCCTTCATTAGTTGCTGTTGCTGTTGATAGATATTGATTTTTTCAGTTGCCGCTCTGGTAATATGAAATAAGGTAATTATCATATCACATGAAAGTATAATAATGTATTATTGTAATACACATTAGTGATTCATATTATGCTTAATACTATATTTACAGGAAGCATATAATACTTTTCAATATTGCAGTGTTCATGTGTACGTCGAACAGCCTAACAACCGACAGCTGCATTTAACCATATCTAATGCATCTATTGTTTCTATATTATGTACAGGTAAACTCGTTAAGTAGATAAGAGTAACAACTCAAGGTATCGGTATGCAAAATAGTGAATGATATGCATTACGCGGATTAACACTTTCTACTTAATATGAAAATATTGTCATTACGTGGTCCCGCCTTAATTCCTTTAAGCGATGGGAAAGCTTGTATTAGCAGGATTTTATATCGGATATTTAGACAATAAAACATGTTTGTTTAAAAACATTTTTTACTGAACAAATGCGATAACATGTTCAAAATTACCTATTAAATGTTCCAATTTTAAAATATGCAAAATTTTCAGTCGAAATTAAGTTTTTCTTTCATATACCAGCCAATCCCGTTTTCGCTTCTTCGAGAATAGGTTGTATGGGGTATGCAAGTTAATACTCGAACCACAGAATGGTGTCAACAGTAGAATACTGTAAGGCAGCAAAGATATAATAATAGATGCATCCCAAATATAGTCTTAATATTTCAAACTTCGTATAAGATATCCCACCACAACATGATACTCACCTTTTCAGTTCTTCATCTCGTTGACACCCATAGGTTTGCCACTGTTCCAATTTACTGGCAGAGACAAAAATCATCTCAATTAAATATTATTTGTGTTTTAGTATCATATTCATGATTTGTTAAAACTTAATTCTGATTTTTAAACAGCCTAACACGATAATTATTTCGATTTTTGTTTTTCATCTATTTTTTAAATAAATATAACCAGACGTATATTTTAAGAACTTACTCTACATGAATGAAACAATATTTATATTATATATATATATATATACACACAGCATTGGCAACATGTATTATTATACTTAAACCGGATTTAAATATGATTTTTCTCTCTTTTCTTATGAACTCAGCGGATGTAAAATAGATTCTAATAAATATAAACGTTTTCTTACATTTGTCTTTCCGCTCCTTCTTTTTTTATATTTTCCAGTTCATGGTTTAGGCTGAAATCATGATAACTTTGCTTTAAGATAAATGTGTCTTTAAGATATCATAGTTTTAAAGTGAACATGATGTATTTAGTATTCTAAACATTAAACAATCTGGGTTTTGTTTGGCTATGTAGAGACGCATCAAAATTGTCGAACATATCCAACTGACAGATAAGGTTAATCAAACTGAGCGATGAAGCGCTTTCGCATAGATCTTTCGTCTATTTGGTTAAATTCATGATTTCAAACAGCCTTCTACCCTATATAAATCGGGGGATTTTAGACGTGTTAAACTGAACAGAAAAAATGTCATAATAATTAAAACGCTTAGTATATTTTGATCAAATAAAGGGTTCAGACATGGTCTCCAGTGTAACAAACCAAACATGCAATATAATTAGGGGTTCGGAGTTCAAAATCACTCATGCATGAACATTTTAATTTTTTATGAAGAAACAGGCCTTTCATAAATTCCAACATGTCTTGTGAACAAAATATACCTTATAACTGCTAATGACCACATTTTCATGCAAACTAGTCATTAAATGCTGCATTTTGACTAAAAGATAGAAGAAATAATACAGACAAAATAGAATCTATGATTCAAAGGCTCAGCCAACCCCACTTTTTGTAGCAAATAATCAACTAACCAGTTATTTATAGTCCATGCAATGCAAGATAATTTTGAATTTTACATTAAAATAGTGTATAATTTAATCCATTACACCCTTATGTCTATTAATTAGACTAATTACTGTGTGAAATTGTAGTTGTACGCCACTGCATGATGATTATATCAAGATTAATGAAGATAATGGGATGGGTAAGTGCAATTCTGAGTGAAAAACAAAAAATAAATGCTGTTTCTGTACATTTAAGCTACAAACAAAATGTAAAACTCATCATCGCGTACACACTTTTAAGTTTTCGAGGCTCTCGGTACAAAGAAATAAATCTTTTTGGTTCACGCCAAGACAAAAGTTCAGTATAGATACATTTTCATTTTTAGCCTCAAACGGTACCTTACAACCGTAAAATTGCTACTCATTGTTAGCAAATCCCCATATCTATTACCTATTGACAATATTCTACTTATAGACACTTAGATGGCACTTGAGCTGCTTAAGGAATACTGAAAAGCACAGCCACCCCATATTTCAGTCAAAATCACAAACATTCTGATTAAACTGCTCAAATTCAGATTAAAAACAATTAACATCAGTTCTCTTTTTCGCACTATGTCTCAAGTATTCACAGAAAATTTCAAGCAGATTGAGCCAATAATAGCAATATTAAGAAATAGATAAATGTCGCCTGTCAGCGCTTTGTCAGTATAACAAGTTTTTTTGGACCCAGATAAATGACCTCGACAAACTGGCCTGACAAAGTTTTCGTGAAGAAAAGAATAAGTAGCTGACCTTTATATTTTAGTATGGCCATGTCGATGTTGTCATGACAATTGTATATTGAAAGTTTGATGAAGAAATAATAAGAAATGAGAAAGTTATAACCAACGTTAAATTTTCGTGAAGAAAAAAAGAGTATTTATCCAATATAATAACATTCAGTGTGACCTTGACTTTTATATGTTAGTATGGTCATGTCGATGTCGATGTTGTCATGATGAGTATATATTGCAAGTCTGATGAAGAAATATCAAGATATGAGAAGGTTATAACCAACGTTAAGGTTTTGAGAAGAAAATTAGTATTTAACCCATATAATGACCTACAGTGTGTCCTTGACCTTAATATGTTAGTAATGTCATGTCGATGTATATATTAAAGGTTTGATGAAGAAATATCAAGGAATGAGAAAGTTATTACCGACGGTGTGATAACATCGGTTATTTAATTTAAAAATGATGTCTGATCTGCTCTATATAGATAAATGGAACATTATACGGTTCCAACTGGAAGGTGTCAACTATTATTAAAAAAAGATGTTCTCTAAAACACGTTTCATTCACCTTTCATACTTCGCCTGTTGGTGCTGGGACTGTTTCAGCTTAAGTTTCAGTTTCTGTAGCTCTTCTTCCTTCTGATTACGATCACCCAAAGCTTGTTTGAGGGATTCCGTTAATCTTCATTTTCAAAAACGGTATAAATTTCTTTAAACTTATAAATAGGTTGTTAGGTTTTTGCGGTGTGTCTGAGACGGTCCATGAAGTAGTTCATTTGAAATGTATAGTAGTCGCCAAAGATTAGCGATGTATATAATATCTTAGAAACTAATATTAACACAAAATTAATTCCTAAATGGAGGTCAGTGCTATTAATAGTGACCTGCATACCACGAGAATGTATAGCTAAAGTGACATATACAGTAGCATACTAGTAATATAATGTATCTAACACTATACAATTATTGTCTTTGAAAACAATATGGAAAATTCTTTATATTACCTTAAAAACTAAACTAAACGTAAAGAACATGGTTTGTCAATACGAACGTCTTGTGGATGCAAGCCTATATAAAATGTAAATATGGCGAAACCAGCAACACGTTTGCAGGAATAATTCAGAATGTATAATTTTTTTTATATGTTTTGAAAATATATTGAAGAAGTGGACTAAGCCATCACTCAAACAGAGTGTTCGAGACACCATTCTGGGAAATTATTTAAATATGAAATAAATTCAGAAACATGTAGACATACAACTTATTACACATAGCTTCTTAGACGCATATGTTGCCCCCTCCCCCACCCCCGCCTCTTCCCCCGCCCCCCACCCCCACACTCGAAACTCGATTTTTGTATACATATTTCTGTGTAGTTTTTGTCACCCCCTCCCCTCCACGCCCCCCACCAACTAGAAACTGGAATATTTTTATTTTTATTTTTTTTTACATATTTCTGTTTTGTTTTGGTCAATTCTTACATAGCTTCTTACCCATATATGTTGCCCTAACCCCATCCCCATCAACTATCCCCACCTCCGCCTCTCCCACACCCCAACACAAAACTCGATTTTTTATTATGTTATGCATATTTCTGTGTTGTTTTGGTCAATTCTTAAACATAGCTATGTTGCGCCCCATTCCACCCCACTCCCCACCCCCACACTCACTCGTAACTGAAATAATTTTATTTTTAAAATAGTATAACGGCGCCCAATAAAACACCACTAATGTTGGTGTTTTTTTTTTTTAAATCTGCATGGTAAGTAATATGTTAATCATATTTTAACCGAATGACCAGCCAAGAGGCAGATTTGACCTATTTATAACTTGAGTTTACATTTGTAAACATTTGATATATGACATGTCGGCAAAAATGCAGGATGTGTTAATTGTAACACTGAATAGCATTCAAATCGATGTTCATTTAATCTAATCACTAACGTTGTATCAATAACTAATGCGTTACATTATATCGCATAGCCTGAATCAGTGTCATGATCGATTTTCGACTTGGAAATGATGATATAATAATGTCACTGACGATCACTACGCAATCTGTTACCAGAAAACATAAAGAATGTGTTTTTATAGACAAACACACGTGTACTTCCAACACGCTGTCGGGGCTTTGCAGTGTTTGTGCGTTCATGTTTCTGAATGTTTTTGTTATCTTTAATTTAATTCATATTTTAAATCATTTCACGTTGAGTCGATATCACCGACACTCCGTGTAAGTAATGCTTCAATATATGATCAAATTATACATACATTATGAGTTGCTGATTGCTATTCCGTCATGTTTGAATCGATAAAGGCCTTGCGTCCGCATGACGGTCGTTTTGTTTTGTGTGAGGTAAAGGCGGTCTTGTAAAGTAGAGGTCAAGATGTATACATAAATGCAATCAGAAGACTATGTAAAGAAATATAAAAATATCGGACAGGGAAAGTAGCATTCAAGGAGGACAGTCAGCCACAAAATACAGAAACAAACACGCAAACAGACAAACAAGAAGGCAACAGTAATAATAAATGCAAACGACATCACAAACACAAAAAGGGTTGACAATAGGGCTACCGCCTTGGAACGGTCAGTGGCAAAGTAGGCCACCGGGGGTTTAAACCGAGAGATTTAAGAAATCCCAGCCATGATCTAATATCTAACCAACGAGGCAGCATCAATAGGCAATATAAGTAAAACACAAATATGCTCGTGTAAATATAATACAAAAAAACGATAGCCGAGAAAGCCACAATGCAGGTACTCAATGACTTGGCAGAAGCCATAGCAACAAGAGAATAAACCATTAAGGGCACGACAAGAAAGATCATAGACAAACATTAAACGCCACCGTCCCAATGGGCTTTAGGTAGGCGTCATCATAGGGTCCACAGCCTGTCCTGTCATCGTACAATTAAAGAGGAAAGCATAGTGGCAAACTGTAAAAGGGGTCCACCACCAAGCATGCAGTACGTTGCAAAATGGTAGGGTCATAACCTCTTTTGATAAACTTTTTAACAAGTTTAACATAGATAGAATAAAAGTGATCATGACCAAGAATCTTTCGAAGTTTATAAATCACATCACCATAGAAGTCAGGTTGTGATATTCCTAGTCGCAGAAGAGTCTTTTAATTGCTTTTATATTTGGAAAGAAGATCAGGGTTACGATAATACAATTTTGCAAAGGTTTTACGAAGTTTATGGTACCGGTAACCCTGATTGAGTAGCTTTTTAGTTATACAAAGATTACGAATATTAGAGTCCTCAACTCGAGTACAAGCTCTTGAAAAACGAATAAGTTGAGATACATACACCCCATTAGAAGTTGATCGGGGAACATCCCCATCCAAATGGGGATAATTAACAATATCAGAATTAAAATCATCTTTCTTGTCATTGATTTTGCTAATTATTTCACCATTTTCAATCGAGGAATCTAAATCAAGAAAATAAACTGTATTATCAAATATATTAGCTTTGTTAAGCTGAAGTTCTTTAGAATAAATATTATTAACCATAGTTGGAAAGAAAGGGTTGTCAATGTTAAATATGTCATCCAGATACCGAGAGGTGTCATTAAAGGCTTCAATAACATAAGCCTGGGTATCTGGTGAAAGACTCAACATGAAATCTCTTTCATAGCAAAATAAAAACAAATCTGCAACAAGTGGTGCGCAGCTCGTACCCATAGGGATACCAACAATTTGTCTATAAACGGTGGTTCCATACCTGACGAAAATATTATCTAATAGGAAGATGAGTGCTTCACAAACTTCATAGCAAGTCCACATAGTATAATTGTCTAAACTGTCGTTAGTAAAAAACGCTTTAATATTATTACATGCCGGAAATGTAGTATTTTCTCTAGCGAATGTTTTTTGAATAAGAGAAAGGAGCTTGTCTTTAATAAAGTGATGTGGTAAGTTGTATATAGTGTAGAGAAGAAAGATACAATTATCGGACAGGGAAAGCAGCATTCAAGGACGACAGTCAACCACAAAACACAAAAACAAACATGCAAACAGACAAACGAGAAGACAAAAGTAATAAAAAATGCAAACGAAATCCCAAACACAAAAGGGTTGACAATAGGGCTACCGCCTTGGAACGGTCAGTGGCAACAAAGGCCACTGGGGGTTTAATAAGTACTTATTGATGAAACTTGACCTTTATTGAAAATGTTATTAAAGAGGCACTACCTATATATACGCGATTTTTAATGTAAAATATTAAATACTCAATATTATTGCATCTATATGTATACAAAGCTATTTTATGAGTATTCTAAAAAGAAACATAGTTCGTATTCCAGTTCTGTAAATTATTAATTGAGATCAAAACAATATCTTGAATAAAATGCTGCCCAACCGTTTATTCCTGCCGGAGAACTACGAGTTTTTACGATTTTCTCGGACATGCGCAATGCGATTACAAACTATTCGGCGCAGTTCCGATAGCAAACGAATCAATCGGAACTCTTCGCTAATCAGACGAGGTAGTTCCGATCGTAAACGAATAAGATCGGAAAATCTCCGCAATCGGCTTGTCTAAAACAATTACGAATACAATTTCAAAAATCCGATCTTTTCAATCCTGTTTTTCCCCAGCAAAACGCATATTACATTGGGTGAAATTATTGCCATTTACCTTTTTCATAGTCCTCTTTATAATTAAGTAAAGTTTATATCAATTGGTCGACAAAAAAAATATAGGTAGAGCCTCTTTAAGAACGTCTCCTGAATTGTTTATAGACCAAAATAAATTAATCCCAGAGTTTTCATAAGTTTTATCACAGTATAGTTTAACGTGATCTTTAACGGCAGTAAGACAAGAAGTTAAAAGTTTGGAGATGTATGTAATATAGGAATCCAGTACATGGTAGGCAGTTTATTTTTCTTATCGTTTATACCAGCCTTGAAAGTAGTGCACCGAGTTATATGTGCGGAAAGAACATCATCCTCAGTAGAATTAACTGGAGTATACGAATTGGTGCTGCCGAGTTCCGGAGATAAAACATTGACGTAATGTAGGCGTCAAATAATAATTGTATTATTAGCTGCTTTATCTGCAGGAACTAAAACAAATTTATTATGAAATTCCTGAATTCCCGATTTTAAATTACGAAAGGAAACCCTTGGTCTCGGAGGAAGTAAAGAGGGGTGCGCCTTATAAAAGTTAATACATGTATCTATAATTTTAAGAATTGACTTCTTCCAAGTAGAAAGCGAGTAAAGACAACGTCTCTTAGGAACCGTGCGCATCTTGTTTGTACAACACAAACATGATGTAGATCAATGTCGATCTGAAGACCGTTAATTTTGGTAGGAATAGGTGGCGCTAAAGTCAAACGTTCATATCCTGTTTATACAACACATATGGTGTAGGTCAACGTCGATCTGAAGACCGTTATTTGGTAGGAATAGGTTGCGATTGTCAATATGTGTATGTATACAACTAGAAATAAAAGGCAAACTGGAAGTGAGGTTTTTACAGAGCACGGTCAACCTAACACATGCATTAAAACAAACACCAATTCCTTATTTTCATCCTAACTAAAGGCTTGATGTAAAAAGAAATCCCCGCCAGGCTATATTCTCTATGAAACAAGGCAGCATTAACAGGCAATATAAGTATAACACATAGATGATCACATAAATGTGAATATAGAAATTACAGTTTGAAGGTGATACATGTAGGACATTAAGATACTGAGCATAATGTGAAAGCTAACATATAAATTCCCGTTGCGGTGCCAGTAGTAAAGATAACGTCACACGAAGTGTCCACATTCAGTTCAGCACCATTAACATTCATCACCATAATCAAATTTAAAATGGAAAATATTAAAACGATAGACAAGTTAGTTTCAGAGGAAAATATCCATTAGCAGTGGTACATGAACTTGATTTTGCGATAAAACATGCTTTGTGTGGATTTTTGTGAAGTTTAGGAATCCCGTACATGGTAGGGAGCTTATTCTGCTTACTACTTACAGAAACCTTCAAAGTCTCCCAAAAAGGTCACATGCTGGTAAACAATGTCCTCCTCCAGCAATGGTGTGGTTAGATAAGCAGAAGTGCTCGCTAGCTCTGTTTTTAACGTATTGATATAATGCAATCGTAGACAATGGTTATATTGCCGGAAGCTTTGTCTTCAGGAACTATAACACATTTAGTATGGAGGTTCCGGATTCCCTTCTTATGGATGTCTTAAATTGTGGAAGCATAGAGGAATTTGTCACGTAAAATAGTCTTATTCAAGCGGTAAGTGCATTTGTATCCGCTATTTCGCGCCTATACCCTTTATTACTGGCATCAATTTAGACAATTACACTATATAGATTTTCCAAGAAGTTAAATCACTAATATTCATAGTAGATACGTCGCTTTTGTTTATAGACAAAGTGTTGGTAACCCAATTGGTAATAACTGTGCAAAGATGTTACTGAATTGCTGTGAAATAATGTCCATGTTAATTATTTCGCCAGAGACTCAATCATATGCCATCGAAGCCTTAATAAAACCTCTCGATATCTGGAAGATATATTGAACATTGACAACACTTTCCTTTGTACTATGGTTAATAATCTATATCCAAATTAATGTCACCACAACAAAGCTAAATTTTCTGTAGCTTCTTTTATTACATTTCTCGATTGAAAATGAAAAAATAATAGTGAGATTTCTGATAAGAGAGAGGACTTTACATATGACATCAGTAATTACCTCTATTTACCGCTATTCAGACGGGGATGTTTCCCCGAGCAATATCTTATGGAGTATATGTTTCTCAACTGACGGGCTTCCTCTGTCGAAATAGTATAGCTGGTAACTATATTTGTGGGCGTGTTAAATAAAATTGAGTAACTATTTTGTATAGAACCATTGCAAAACAAAACCAGTTATTTCCTAAGCATGTACATATTTGACCTAAAACGATCCACACCAAATAAAAGTATCGAAGTATCTGTTCATCGTCATACTACGTTTTCAATTTATAATTCAACTGCACGCTGTTCATGTGTATCATGTCTGTTATGAAGACACATAGCATATAAAGAAAATCTTATTTTTTGACAATGGTGTACTTCTAAATGTGGATGATGTGATACTGTTCCAAAGCTGTACCACTCTTGTCAACTCTTTTATGTTTTGGGTGACACGTAATTTGCTTCCAAATCTAATTTACCCATGTAATTGTTGTTTATTGTTTTAATGCTGCATATCCTGTTCTATTGTTATTTCCTTTTATTATAATATGTTTATATTACAAGTATGGACATTTGAAGAGGTCGATATGTGGTCCCATCGACATGAGTAAAGTACCGAGGACGAAATTACACCTTATTTCTCATTGTCCGACGCATCCAATACTTAATTCTAACACGACTTCGAGTTGGTGAGTATCTCTAGCCGTCTTAATACGATTTCCCTTATTGTGCCATAGCAAATGCGTCAATGTTGCTCATTCTCGTTGTCAAACTCATCTGCGATATTATTAACGCAAACCTACCAATAAAATTAACGGAATTCAAAAGCTGCTATATATGTTCTTGCATACAATTTAAAATTCCCATATGTTCACATAACTAATATAATATAAGGACAACACCTCCGTAACGCAAGCGTGAATAAAGATGTACAGACTTTTGAAGTAGATACATTGTTCTATTGACCTGAGTAAAAGTTAAATTGACCGAGGAAGATTAAGAATATTTTATGGGTATCCGGGGAAGATCTGGAATTCCAACGCCTCAGTTCCGATTAAAACAATTATACCGAGGGCTAGACTTTCGCTATCTGAACCGTTAGGAAGGTGCTACTGTAAGAAATTATTATTTAGCGGACATGTTATTTTGGCGCTATTGGCGGATAATGTCCGTGCGCTAATTCAAGATGTCCGCTAAAAAAGAACGATTTTCTTACCATCTTATGCATCTATTTTCTCCGAAAAAAATAATTAAAAGTCATCAACCTATGAGTCATCTAAGTACAGGTTGGTTAAAATTATCTACTCGATTTACGAGGGGAAGTCGTTTCAAGACTATTGATCCACCATCTTTAAAAAAATATATATACAACATGAATGGGTTGTGGTCAAGTGAAAATGTCAACCAAATGCATACTTTAGGCATGAACAATGTCAACTATATAGTACAAGGCAATAATTCAACACTATTTATGTGAACTGTGAACATAGTGTTAGAACGAATACTTAACTGGTGCCCTATATATCCGAAACGTTTGATACAATTTTACTTGTATCAAAGTCTTTTTGTTTTATTTGAAATGAATTGGCCCATATAATAGTCCATTTCTCCAGCGATAGAAGACGAGGCATCATTTCTATATATAATAAGCCACCTTATTGAAAAATTCAAATTACCAAGTACACCATTGTAAAAAATGGGATTATATAAAAGGGTAAGTGTTTGGTTTGTAGAGTGCACGTAGGGCATCAACGTATTATAACCTCATACGGTTTGAACAAGTACGAGTATTAACAATATTTGTAGAATTATTCTAAAATGTAATCACTTATACATGTATACAGTTATACTCCGGCCGAGTTTAAGGACAATGCGTCTTTGAAGGAGACAGGATAGTCGTTAGCACTCGAGAGAATGAATTACTACACGGCAGGGATTCATTGCTATCTGCATTTCATAAAATGTTCAAAGTAATGTCTTTTCTCTGTTTTAAATCAAACAATTAAATGGCTCACCTCATTAGTTCTGTGTTTTTTCGTTCCACATCTTGCTTATACACCTGCAACTCGTCCTCTAACCTACACATTTTAAAGTTAAGAAATGATGAAACGTGTCATTATCAAACTGCACACAAATCAAACGCCTGACATTTTAGCAGCTCATCTTTGACATCTGCCTTACGAACACCAGAGAGAGAGGCATAGCTACATCGTTTAATTGTTGGAAAATGTTATTTTACGTCGTCTTGAAAACACTGTAGTGTTATTTTTACTTGTCTTTTGGGACTAACGCGTCTAATATAGGTGGCTTTGAAATAGAATAACGCCTAAGCCGGTGCTTGAATGCTACTTTTCCTGTTCACATTTTTAGCTACTGTTACGCCTTTTACTCATCAATATCAAACACCAGCTCAATATAAGCTATTTTCAGGCGAAATTACAATCTATGTTAAAAGCAGTAAATAGTCTATTGTATCTCGAAATGATTAACACATTGATGGAAAGTGATTTAAAATTGATGGAATAACAATTTCGACTCTTTACCTTTGTATGTGTGTATCTCTTTCGGTCATTTCATTCTTCCACTGCCCCATTGTAGTTTTAATTCTAAAATACAGAGCATGCATTGTTACTGTTAAAATGTAACAAGAAACCAAAACAGCAACAACATTTTTAAAAATATAATTAACAAACCTATCCAAACAATACAATGAACCAAATTCACTTACAGAATACGAGCTAACTAGATCCAGTATTCCTTTAAAATCCAATCTTAAAGTCCAAATAATATTGTCAAGTGGCCCTTTAATCCAAGTTGTCAAGTGTCTTTTTAATCCAAATTTATGTCGAGTCTTTCCTGGTTTAGTTCTCCACCTAACGCTAATTAATTCGATATCACGTTTGGATTAGGTAAGCACAGTAATTGCTAATAGCAATACATTTTAATATAACTCTCTCACAATATAATTCACAATGTCTCATTTTCATTTAACTTTATAGTGAACAACTAAACAACAATCAATCTCACGTGCCATATATCTTATATATTGTCAGCTGTGAAATATTTATACATTATTCTTATTCTTATTATTAAAATAATATAACACAACATATAATTATATTTTGTCACATATTTATTAATGACAGTGACTTATAGGCCCAATTCAGTGACTTATCGGCGCATTTGGGCGGGTGATCTTTCATTTTATGTATGTAATTGTTTGTCACTTTACGCACAAGTGACTATAATAAACAGTTTACTTATTTACTTACTTATAACAGGTAATGAACTTGAAGTCAAATATAAATATATTAATGAATTAGAAGCTGCATCAGCATACTATTTTCTCAGAATCCTTCCAGTACATCCATGAAAACGTACCCAATGTTTTAAACATACATATATATATTATGTATTGTATATATTTGTTAACATCTTATTTCTAATATCAAGTGTACATACTTTTTATACATACAATACATATGTTAATTTGACGACCTCATACAATACAGGTGTTATTTCTAACTCCCTATTGAGAATTTAATCATTCTGGAAATACATATAAAACATAACGTACAGTTAAATTACTGCTAAATAACATATAGTTCCGATATTGTTTTCTGTCACGGTATATTCTGAACTGCATTCCATCTTTTTCTAAATAATATTACCTTTTGCTAATGGGTACATGTACATTGAGAACAATTCAATATTTCTAAATCGTTTACCTTTTTTATGTAAACAGAATATATGTACGTTGGAAGATTGTTTGCAAGAATAAATATACATTTTATAGATGAGTACTAAATGTTTTGAAACATAATTAATATAATAAATAAGTACCTCGTTAGACATGTTAGATGAGCAGTTGTTGTAATCACGAATTGCACGTTTAATATGTGTAACTGTTTCAAATAACAAACAAATTCAACATTAATTAACTTATACTCACTCTTGTATTCGTGTTTCAGTATCATTCTCCAATCTAGTAAAAAGAACAAGAAAACATAAATACACGAAAAAGTGTCAGTCTTAATAAAAACATTTCTCTCTTGTGTGTGTTCCTTGCTTACAAGGGATACCTTATCAGTATTTACTGGCATTCACACTAGCGTTTGTTATGGCGACAGTATAATGACGCATCAGAAGTGTTATAACTTAGTGATCTTTTGTGATAATCGAGCCCAGTCTTTATAACTTTAAAGTAGAATAGGGGTATGAGAGCTGTTGTATATTCGTATTACACCTTATAAACAGTCTCAATACAATCCAGTCTGCTCAAGTTCTATATTGTCTGTAATTGTTTCGTTCAAAGCGATTCCTTTTCAGTATTAATGATAATTCTGTTGATTTATTTAGTACTTCCCTATGGCATACCTATTATGGCCAGCTCAATACAATCTAGTCTTCTACTGTAACAGTTCTGTGATCGTTGCTTTCAAGCGATTCCTTTTCAGTATTAGATGTTTACTGATTAAGTATTTCATAACGTAGTTAATTATTGATTTCCTACATTCAATGCACGTAACTAAAAGGATCATCAACATTAAATGATGGCATAACATCAACACAATGATAGAGAACATTTGAATTACAAATTACAAATCACCTTTCTAACGTTAATGCCCTTTCACCTCGATCTCTTTCACCTCGGTCTGTTTTCGTCTTTTCCATTCGTATGTAGGGGGAGGAGTGACACAGTTATGATAATTCCGTATCCGTCAAAGTACGAGAGGTGATCTAGATAAATACTGTGATATAACAGTTATTGCGAACTGATCAACATTTGAAGACGAATTTAAGACATAATTTCCATGATAAAAAAGAATGAAAATATGTTTTCATCAACAGAAAGTCGGCGTGGTCTGCGGCATCCGGATGTTTGATTTAGGTTTCTCTGCATACAAACACAGAAACGTAATATGTTGGGGCATTACCTGTTTAACATTTTCCGAACAATATATAACGGTGTATATCATGTATATGTTTCTCAACATTTTCTTTTTTTCGTTTTCAAGAGCTTGTTCAGTAGTAGCGAAATTGTAAGCACCTCCATCAGATTCGCCAAAAAGGTAGATATAAAAGTCGAACAGGAAATGTAGCATTCGAGGACCAGAGTAAACAGCAAACACACTGAAACACACAACAACTACAAAGATGAATACAAGGCACGATATGAAACCACAAACAGATTAACATATCTTAACCGACCCTAATAGTATGTGTTTTTAACAATACAACTTAATGTAAGCAAGGGATGGCACAACCTGGCGTATATTCAAAGACTCAATGAAGCTGTTTTCAGCCATAAGTTATCTTTCATAGACCTGATACATCGTTTTAGCACACCACGCGGTGTTTACCATATTTTTCAAGACCATACCTATTTTACCGAACGCAGTATCTCAGTCCGACGATTTGTCCGACGATCTTTACGACGCTTGTAAATGTTTGTATTTAAAACAAGCGTCGCAGATGATCAAGACTATTGCTCAGCGGGAAAACATCAGAATCATTCTGAATTCGCGGGTGTTTGCGCCGTAGCCTGGTAATGCTTTGTTGGAGGCCTGTGAACCAGGCCAGTTGCTAAATAACACCGGGAATTCGCACCTGTTTTGGGTGGTTTAATTTGCAAATTTCCTAAAAACGTAAAGAAATAATATTGTTTTTGTTATAAGATGCAATGGATAAATAAAAGGATTGAAAACCTTATTGTTTGATTATAATCACATGTGTATTATTAAGTAATTAGAAATAAAAGAAAGTAAAAAGCGAAATATTCAATATCGACAAAAAGTATGTACTGGAAATAGTTATTGGTAATAACAATTTCAGGGCAAGTTAAAGACAAATCAGGGCAAGTGACATTTCAGTCAGGGCAACTGGACTTTTTAAATATACTTTCCCCGAGCTATTTCCCAATTTAAATTTTCTTCGAGCATTGTTGTGGCGACTACTCCTCTGAAACTATTTGACCGATTTTTCATGAAACTTTACAGGAATTTTGCCCTTCATGTCTAGTAATACATGTCAGCCGGAAATTCAAGATGGCCGCCACGGCTACATTTAGAAATACAATTTCTTGCTGGCCACTTCCCAAAAAAATAAGTGTTATTGAATTGAAACCTAAAACCAAAATGACTGTCATACCATGTAGTTGGTCCTAACCAAATTTCATTTCGATACGATGACAAACATGACAGCCATCGCCCATCTTTGTTTATATAGAGTTATATAGGAAATTCTTATGGCGACTCAGAAACAATTTGATGGATTTCCATGAAACTTTACAATAATGTTGCTCTTACTTGTTCTTGTTGGTCCTAGCAAATATAACAGGCCGGCAAGAAATTCAAGATGGCTGCCACAGCTACAAATAGATGTTACACAGTTCAAGTTTGTGGCGACTAATTTTCAAAAAACATAAGCAATACTGATTACTCTGAAAATAATTGATGTATTTTAATGACACTTTGATGCTGACTGCTGCTCTTGATGTCTAGTTGGTCCTGAGTAAATATCAGGGCGACCGGAAATTCAAAATGGCCGACACAGCTAAAAGTACATTTTTAAAAATACAAGTTCATGGCGACTACTAAAAAACATTTTAACCAACTATCTCAAACAATAACTTGCCACTTCCTACAATCCTTACTCATGAACTTCAGGTGAGGATTTAGCGGCCTCTTGATCAGTGGATAAGCCGCCTCGGCTTACTTACTTACTTACTTACTTAGGCCTTTACACCCTACCAGGGCATAGGCCGCCAACAACAGCTCTCCAACGTCTCCAGTCCTGGGCCATCCGTTCTACTTCTCCCCAGCTGTAACCTATTTCCTCTATGTCTGCCATGAGGTCGCGCCGCCAGGAATTCTTAGGCCTTCCTCTCTTCCTCTTGCCCTGTGGATTCCAAGTTAGGGCCTGTCTTGTAATGCTGGATGTCGGTTTCCGGAGCGTGTGACCAATCCAACCCCATCGCCTTTTCCTAATTTCCATTTCAATAGGTCCTTGCTTGGTTTGTTGCCATAGGTCCACATTACTGATGGTTTCTGGCCAGTGGATCCTGAGGATTCGTCGGAGGCAGTTGTTGATGAAGGTTTGGACCTTTTTTGTGGTTTTCTTTGTTGTCCTCCATGTTTCCGATCCATACAGTAGCACTGATTTTACATTTGAGTTGAAGATCCTTATCTTAGTGTGGGTTGCTATTGCTCTGGCACTCCAGATGTTCTTGAGTTGGAGGAAGACTACTCTCGCCATGCCGATCCTTGCTTTGACATCCGCATCTGTGCCACCGTGCTTATTCACAATGCTACCCAGGTATGTGAAGGCTTCAACTTCCTCCAGTTCATTTCCTCCAAGTGTAATTGGGCTGTTATTGGCAGTGTTGATCCTGAGGAGCTTGGTCTTGCCTGTATGTATCCTCAGTCCTACCTGTGCTGAAATGGTTTCTAGCTCTGAGGTTTTGTCTTGCATCTGTTGGTGTTGGTGAGATAGGAGTGCCAGGTCATCCGCAAAGTCGAGGTCATCCAGTTGTGTCCACATTGTCCATTGGATTCCGTTCCCTCTCTGAGCAGTGGTTGTTTTCATAACCCAATTAATTGCTAAGAGAAAGAGGAATGGCGACAGCAGACATCCTTGTTTGACCCCGGTCTTCACCTGGAAGCTGTCCGTGAAATGGTTTCCGTGAATCACCCTGCAGGACATTCCTTCATAGGAGGCTTTGATGAGACCGATTATCTTGCTAGGGACTCCGTAATGTCGAAGAAGTTTCCAAAGAATTGCCCTATCCAAACTGTCAAATGCCTTTTCATAATCCACAAAATTTAAGTATACTGAGGAATTCCACTCTATTGATTGTTCGATTATTATGCGCAATGTGGCAATCTGGTCTGTGCATGACCGGTTCCTTCTAAAGCCTGCCTGATTGTCCCTTAGCTGAGGATCCACTGCATCCTTCATCCTGTCCAGTAAAATCCTATTAAATACCTTTCCTGGTACTGAGAGTAGTGTGATTCCTCGGTAGTTGGCACAATTGCTGAGGTCTCCTTTCTTGGGGAGCTTGACAAGATATCCTTCCTTCCAATCCTCTGGCATTTCCTCCTCCTGCCAGATCCTTCCAAATAGAGGGTAAAGCATCTCTACTGATGTGTCTACGTCGGCCTTCATAGCCTCTGCTGGAATTCCATCTGGCCCTGCTGCCTTACCACTTTTCAGCTGTTTTATTGCTTTCCTGATTTCTGCTCTTGTTGGTGGTCCACAGTTGATGGGCAGGTCAGCTTCCGCAGGTAGGATGTCGGGTGGATTCTGTGGGATTGGTCTGTTCAATAGTTCATTGAAGTGTCCAGCCCATCGCTTAAGTTGTTGTTCCGTTCCCATGATTACATTTCCATCCTTATCCTTGACTGGTCTTTCTGGCTTGCTGTACTTCCCAGAGAGTTTCTTGGTAGTATCGGCTTGAGAGATCTATAACATGTAACAATAATCATTTCGCCAGTAACAATCAAAAAAGTTAATACAATCGTTAATCCTTACTATAGGATCAGCTCAAAACCATTTGCTTACTAATGTTTCGCCATTTAATACGCAGTACTTTGATTTGCACTTGTTTGTGTTCATTCCTTCCGAAAGATCACCGTTACTTTTGTATTACATGTAGGAGTATTTCCCTTTCATACAGTAATTATACAGACTGTAAGAAAAGCTATAAAAAGTTGTTCAGACACCATTTCGTGCAACGCATTACATATTTAGTTCACCACTAAAGAATTATAGTGGCGAAATAAATATGTCATGCATTGCACGACATTGTACATTGTACTATGACCAGAAATAGTGGCGATCCCACAATGACATATTTATCTAGATCCTGAAAGGGAAGGTAATGTTTAATGTAAACGTTTTATTAAATAATGTCTTGTCGTACCTTTATCGGTTCATTGTTTCCTTCATTTGGCTTTTACCAGTTTTTGAATACATTCGTGGTGACTTTCTAGATTTCTGCACTTACGTGCGGAGCCTAAAACAAGAACAAAGAAAAGACACTGACGAAAATCATCCATATGTTATCTACTGTATCCTACTTTTATTTTTATTAAGAGAATGCTACGCTTGACTACATGTGGCTGTCACCGTAATTTTCATGACGTCAACTAATGTTACTTACATGAAACGCCGAAATATATATTCCACCATTTTGGCTTTATCATGTCACTGTCGAATAAAGCAAAATCAATAATACAGGTGGAATGGTTTCGATAGATGATTTTTGCAAAAATGATCAGTTTATCCAACACTAACATCTTTGTTTGTTTGTTGTAAGTTAATTTTTTTTCTCATATATACTCTGTTGCAAAAGAAAACGTACACTTTGACAATTTTACTTTACATTCCTATCCTCTTTATCAAGCGACAGTCCCTTAATGATTCAACCTATTGAAAAACAAATGACAACATGATATTGGCAATGGAATGATAACAATTTTGGTAGCAAACCTGACATTAATTTTGGAATTTATATAATTAATTCTAAAAGAAACTTAGTGCACACCTTCTTTCGCAAGAGAGCTGTGTACACTTTCTTTTGCAACTCAGTATAGATCTATATAAAATCATGTGTGGGCGTTTTCTTTTACTATAGAATGTTTATTTAGTTATTAAAGGAATCTTGATTATTCATATACGCTTTGTGCATAATACAAATGCAAATTCCACACTAGGTCCAAAGACGATTTTTATTAATTTCCCCAAATAATAAGGACATCCTTGTGGAGCAATCTTGTGCTGGGGACTTCACATGCTTGTGCTCAGTATTAGCAAAGCTTTTTCTGAAATGAAGCCATTTGAACAAGAGTGTCATATTTGATAGGTAGACATATCCAAAAACTGGCCATATCAGAGTCGAGTTGTGGTAATTGTATTCTTAAGAAATGCTATACTTTTGTTTGTAAACACTCTACGCCTTTTCAGTTTTTATTTGATCCTTATTAAATTTGTCATAGTGCTTATATCAATAACAGCTGGAACAAGTTCAATATCCGATCAAATCGGAGGAGAAACAACAACTTTTGGCCGGTTATTGAATGATTATGTTTTGCTTTATTAACGCTCCAACTTCGTCATTGTTTTATCTTTGCCAGACTTGTTGAGAAGGTGTATTTCAGTACAAGCTCGGAAGAGTTTGACCACCACCCCCCACCCACAAAAAACAAAAAAACAACAAAAAAAACACAAAAAAACAAAAAACACATGTGACACACCTTCGTGATCCCTTTAACTGTTTTAAGAGCCATGCTAACCAGTAAATCGTCCACAGGCCCTCGTGGGCGCCTTTGCTTATGAGACATATATTGACTTGTATCTGTCCGATTTATCTTACACAATAATTTACGGTAGATATTGATTATAGTTTTCTCCACTCTAAATAGTAAACTTATTTAGAAAACAATACGGCTTTACTTGTATAACCACCTGTATAACGCATGTTAACGGTGTACACATGTTGCCCGATACGAGATATAAATGATAGTATACTTGTATAACCACCTGTATAACGCATGTTATCAGTGTAAACATGTTGCCCGATACGAGATATAAATCATCTACATGAAACACATATCAATGATTGCCCGATACGAGATATAAATCATCTACATGAAACACATATCAATGCTGAACTTTCAGTTGTAAAGTTGTCTGCTCGAAAATGGGTGAAGGTGTCTTACCTTCGAAAAAACATTTTATTAAAAACTAAATATATGTATGTCAATCTAGTGTTTGAATCGGGAATAAATAACTGAATTGAAATATACTAGTTTTGATTCATAACAAAAAATGTTACACGTAGCAATATATAGGTAAATAAAAACTGTTACACATAACAACGTGTTAGTGAAATGAAAGTTATTTAAGAAACGTTTAATAAGAAAATATGTCAAGTCATGTCACTTGTTTAAGATTAAAACAGAAACAAAAGCATACAAATGTATAGGTAAATAAAAACTGTTACACATAACAATGTATACGTAAAACGAAAGTTGTTTAAGAAACGTTTAATTAAGAAAATATTTTAAGTCATGTTTAAGATTAAAACAGACACAATAGCATTCAAATGACGGTTAATGAATTACTATGATACATAAATACTTAAACGTTTGTTTTTAAAACCGCAAATGAATATGAGTTAAAGTGAACATTCCAATACCCAATACGGAAGTGTGTCATAAAAGTGTAGTGGACAGTTTCGTTTTCAGTTATAAAAGTGTAGTGGACAGTTTCGTTTTCAGTTTTGGTGTCGAATATAGCTATGTGTATACCTGAACATTCAAAATTGTGTAGTTTATTTAATAATAATTGTCGTTGTTCAACCTTATAATGTTATACGTTTTCCCTGTGCACTACCAAAAACTGCCACCGATTATGGCCAATAGGTTATTTTATAGGACATGCAATGTTTACATAACAAACACACGTTAAAACTACAAGCCTTATACTATACATCGTATTAACCCATGAATATGAATGAGTCACGGGTAAATAACTAACTGACTGATGACTGACTGACTGACTGACTGAATGAATGAATGACTGCCTTTATTTATAGAGGGTGACTCAATTAGTCAACAATAATCTCCATTTGGGCCCTCTGTAAAGTCATATATATACCATGTGAAGTATCTATGCATACATTTATAAAATATTAAGCATTCGAATATCTATAAATAAAGGCATCTGAATACATTTCATAAAAATAGGCCACCGTAGCGGGATTTGAGCAAAGTTCCTTACGCCCTTATTTGCTCTTCATCACATTAATATGACCACTACACCATAAATATGTGTTGATACTTTATAGAATTTCTAAAACTAAAAAGGGAACACATGATAACAAGAGCACACACACGCACACAAACATGTTAGCAACTAAAAAACACATCGATATAAAACTAGATATAAAAGTCAAACAGGAAATGTAGTTTTGAGACAAAATTATAGTTTTGAATTTGGTAGAATATAGTTTTACATCAAACAAATTTAATTTACATGTGCGACATGATGGACTATATATTGATACATCTTGTAGTGCGTTCAAATATGTTAAGTTATTTGTCCAATTTGTACAAAATACACAACTGTTAATCAAAACATCGTGTGTTTGAATCCAAAGAGACGCACAAATTTTCCTGGAAATTACAGCTTTACCTGTGTACAGATACGATGTGTGTGTGTGTGTGTAGTTCTAAGGTTTATAGTCCGTCCGCCAACGAACACGTCGAGGTAAACCTGACGCGATGGGCACAATAGAGTCTGGACTTTTAAAGATGTAAATTTGAAATAGTCCTTGCCAACAGGTATGTTTAATGTCTAATTACGTCCCAAAAACGGTGTCAACATCAGCGGTTAATTCAACCTAATTTCGTGTGTTAGCACCTTTCGGTCCTAGCTGTGTTTGGCGTTGTGTTGTGTGTGGTGCGTTCTTGTATTGCAGTGTTATGAATATGTTTTGATCATATCATATTTGCTGGGGTTTGTCGAGGGGTATGCCTGTACCACGCCATCTTGGGGGTGATTAGCGTGTCCATTTGCAGCATACTGATAATTATGGTCATCGAACTTGGGCCTGTTCGGTTCATATTGTGTTTATGTTTGTATTTGTCGGGGCATTTTGTTGGGGTGGAATTTGATTGTTGTTATGCCTGGGACATAAGGTATGCGTCTGGTCTGAGGTAAGGTGGCAGCACTTTCACTTCTTGTTCGCGCAAGGTGATTGCTACCACGGGGAGGGAAAGGCCAATTATGGTTGCTAACGGTGTCCATTCAAGACTGCCCCTGTGGGCCACAGGTTGGTGATGAAAGGGACCGTAAGGAGGCGCTGCTTAGTCCTAAATGGGTATGTGCCGTGCTTACTGGTCTTAGAATTAGCATTAATTTGTACTATATTATGAATTAGTACACTATTTATTACTGAATTTTTACTTTTTAAAACGGTCACATCCCTTGTGTTTTAAATAAACAATAACAAATTTAAGTTTTTATATGGCTTTTACTGGTATAATTACTTGGTTACATATTTGGTAATTATTCTATACTTGTTATAAAACAAAAATCGAAAGCCTAAAAGTGGCCGCTCGATATTTCCGTGGGACGCCTATATTGTTATTGCTTATTCGACCGACGCGGATGCCAATGGTGGCTTAACCCTTTCGCGTGTTGTAGTTTCGTTACCGGTTTGTTTGGATCTTCGTGACAGATACGATGTCCACTACTCGATGTTCATAAAGTAAATGATGTTACGTTAAATGTGATCGCTTGAATACCTGAAGTCACCAAGAGATGGTGAATTCGAAATTTGAAAGAAATATACGCATATAAAGAAGCATGCGGTTTAAATATAGGGACTGTAGCTTTAATACGTCAGCCGATTTAGAATAAATCAGAGAGAAAAAAACACTACGATAATGAATAGAATCAATCAAATGCAAACTATTAAATGCAGTTATTATATTGATTTACGGAATTAGTTTAGTACGAGGAATGATCAAATTACATCAATAATTACAACATTACTTTTAACATAGTACTACAGAGACTTTTCACAATAGTGTAACTAACAATGCTCAACAAGAGTAGTATTTGTATTTTCAGATCTGTAGGGACTCTTAGCAATCTGGCTCAATAAAAAGATCCGTGTCGGGGTGCAAATAGTTGTATTTGAGCTATTATTCACAATATTTTATAGTGATTATTTCCCCCTAAATACCACCTGACATTTATTGAATGAGATGTTTCAGAAATGATCATTATTCGAGTTTTATACTAGGACAATTTAAACATATTTTTTGTTCAGACATTGCTGGGCCATAATGCATTAACCTTTAACCGCTAAGCACGACTATAATAGCCTTTGCGTCCGTTGTAAAGCTGATCGGGGTTTACAGTGTCTGGCTGCTGATCAGTAATTCTTCAAAACTCCCCTTTGTCACATAAATGGAATGGTCTTAATTCAAAGAAAGAACAGTACTTTGTATATGTAGGGGGTCAAGTGTTAAACATCTTATTAATATGGAGAAGCAAGGTTGCACAAAAGAATCTCCGGCAGTGAAAAATACCATGGTATTATATTCTTCTATAGTTAGTTTTGGATTAAAAGTAAAACAACATATGTTTCTCTATAACCACTTGTATAATTATTTTGGCATCGATTTTATTTTAGAAATGATTATTTATTACGTAGCATACCAGTTTAATGAAGTCCTTGCGGTAAGGATATACCTACAATATGGGTAACTTATACAGAAAAAGGGACTAAAAGTATTCCGTCCCGGTGATCAAATGATGTTAACTCTACAGGCCAATGTCCAGTGTAGGATTATGCTATGGTCTTCCTCAATTATGTCAAATGTCTAGCCACTTCATTTTATCTAATATTTATCAATCTTGGCTAGAGCCTTAATATCAAAGAAAGCTTATCGACTAAAGTGCACAGAGGTCGCGATTAACTTCACAATACAACAGTGTGCACTAAATCCGCGTGCATCGCCTGCTAATCTTGGTATTACTTGAAGATTGGCACATATATTGCTCTTGCGTGAAACGACCAATATATGCTTTGACAATTAATTGTTTAGCAGCATGTTTGATTACTTATTTTGAGGTGTAACTGATTGACAATCGCTCATTGAGCGGTTAATCCATCTTCTTGTCTTGTTGTTTATGTAATTACATAACTGTTTATTGACTCAACATGCATTATGCCTGTTACAGTCAATATTTATTTTATATGTTGGATACTGTATATTTCTGTTATACCTCATTTTTTTCCTACTTTTGCGCATAATGTATCATGCTTGGCGTTTTTCTTTGTGTTTTTTTTTATCTTGTTCTCATTTCATTTTTGGATACTTTGAACGTTTGGCTGTGTCGTGGATGTCCTCCTCTTTTCATCTTAACAACTAGGTTTGACTGCATTCTGGAGGCAGAGTTGTTTCTATTGTTTTTACTCACAATTAATGCATTTCAGAGCATATTCTGTCGTCATTCTGCCGTCTTACAGATGTAACTACATGTTTGCAGCTTCCTTACAGCTTCTTTTCATGCTTGCCCTTACTGGATCTCTGCCATATCTGTTTTCATTACTGCTGAACATTTATTCGGTATCGCATTCCACCAAAAAGATAGTCCATCCATAGAAACTTATAACTGTTGGAACTAATTACTTAAGAAGCATACACTTTTCAAAACAACTGTTAAACATTATTCTAACAACTACTTTGCTCGCGTGGGTAAGTGTACTACTAATGAAATCTGGGGACACTCAGCCAAATCCTGGTCACGAATCGTCACCCAACACTTCACTATTGTCTTCTTCATCTACTGCCGATACATCCTCTATGTTTGACAACCTTAGCTTATCCCATAACTTGTCCCTAGTTCACTATAATGTACAGAGCCTCTTACATAAGCTAGACATACTCAAGTCCGAACTTTATCACTTTGACATCCTTACATTCTCTGAAACTTGGCTTGACGAGTCTGTACGTTGCGACGAATTAACATTTCCAACTTTCCATAATCCCGAACGAAAAGACCGTATTGGTGATAGACACGGGGGTGTTTTGCTCTATATTAAAGATACGATTCACTACACCCGTAGACATGATCTTGAGTTAAATAATCTTGAGTGCATCTGGGTGGAACTTGTTTTAAACCACAAACACATACTTATTGGAGTATTTTACAGAACACCGAACTCTGACTTTATACATACTACCATGATTGAAGATTCTATAAGTCTGGCAGTTTATACTGGCATTAAAGATATTATTTTAACTGGCAACCTTAATTTCAAATTGTTAAATGTGCAAACTTCGAGAAAAATATCAAACCTGTGTAATTTGGACTACACCAAACTATTAATGATCCCGAAAATTTTACAGAGAATTCTTCGTCCATAATTGATATTTTACTTGTTAGTGATGTTAATAACTTAATCACGAGTGGTGTGGGCGAGCCCTTTTTAAACCAGGATATTAGGTTCCAGTGTCCCGTTTATGCCTTTTTTAAATTTAGGAAACCAAAATTTGGATCATATACAAAAGAGTATGATAATGGACCTATGGAAACGACCGAGTACGACACATACGAAATATTGCAGTCTCGGTTTGATTGAGACTGTTCATGAGCGGTAGTGAAATATGTTAGCTACCGCTCACGCCCTCTAGCCCCGGGTTGAGCAGAACTCAATATTCATAAAATCAATAGTATAACATTTTAACCATCCCGAATATGGCATGCATATGGCGGTGGACATGGAGTGTACTGCATCTCCATGTCGTACGGCGTATGGTCCGAGTATTTAATAAAATTAAATGCCCCGAAGAGCGAAATAAACATAATGTAATTTAGTTGGGAGCAGCGGTTATGAAGCCTGCGTTTCAAAAAGCAGACAACATATCCTATGAGTGGTTAAACAATACTTAGAGCCTCTTATCGGCCGGAGTGGTGGAACCACCGAATCAAAAATTAAGTAAGAAAACAAAAGAAATTGAAACTATACCATCGATAATTAAATATAAGTATCGAGCTCAGCGATCTCCAAAGATCGAACGAATAACAGTACTGATTGCAAGCGCGGGGAGATGTTTTACTGCCACCACACTGCACAAGCAACGCCACTGTGCTATAAAAAAGAGTATGATAATGGACCTTTGGAAACGGCCGAGCAAGACACATACGAAATATTGCAGTCTCGGTTTGATTGAGACTGTTCATGAGCGGTAGTGAAATATGCTACCTACCTCTCACGCCCTTTAGCCCCTGGTTGAGCAGAACTCAATATTCATAAAATCAATAGTACCATATGTTAACCATCCCAAAGATGGCATGCATATGGCGGTGGACATGGAGTGTACTGCATCTCCATGTCGTACGGCGTATGGTCCCAGTATCTAATAAAATTAAATGCCCCGAAGAGCGAAATAAACATAATGGAATTTAGTTGGGAGCACTCTGACATACAAACAATTACTGAATGGTCTAACAAATGGCTTGTAACGTTTAATCCTACCAAAACGGAAGCATTACTTATTTTGCGTAAACGTAACACACCAGTGCATCCACCCCTTATTATGTTAGACCAGCACATAAACGAAGTTACCTCCCATAAACATCTTGGTTTAATTTTTTCTAATGATTGTAGTTGGCACTCACATATCAAATACGTTCAATCCAAAGCATGGCCCAGAATAAACATAATGAGGAAATTAAATCACCAGTTAGATAGGAAATCACTTGAAACAATATACATATATTTTATAAGGCCACATTTAGAATATTCTGACGTCACATGGGATAATTGTACAGCCTACGAAAAAAATGTGCTTGATAAAATACAAAAAGAAGCTGCAAGAATTGCTACGGGTACAACTAAACTAGTGTCATTTCACAATTTAAATCAAGAAGTATGAAGGGAATCTCTCGACTCGCGTAGGAAAAAACATAAACTCATCTTATACTATAAAATGAGTAATGGTTTAACACCTCAGTACTTATCATTGTTAGTCCCAACACCAGTTCATGCTGCATCTAACTACAATTTACGCAATGCAAATGATTTCCAAACCATTATTTCAAGAACTAACCTTTACTTCGATTCATTCCTTCCTTCTGCTACCCGTGAGTGGAACAGACTTCCACGGGAGGCCAGGAATGCCGATTCTATTATTAATTATTATGAATTATTAACTCTTTCAAACATTAATTAAACCGTAACCAAGTGCATACCCCACCATACTATTACAAAGGTGCTAGACGGGCATAACTTCTTCACACTCGTCTTCGCACTAAATGTAGTTCACTAATTCATGACCTATACTCAAATAATATTACGGATTCGCCGATATGTCAATGTGGAAGCATCGAAAATACACACCACTTCTTTTTTAACTGCCCTCTTTATGACAACATTCGTACGGAAATGTTGGATACATTACCAACACTCTGTAACTCTGTAAGATCTCATTAAATAGACTATTATACGGAGATCCGTCGCTCGCAAACCAAATAAATAATGCTTTATTCAAAGCTGTGGACAGGTACATTATGTTGAGTAAACGGTTTTAAATGTATTTTCTAACATAAATAGAACTAGGAAGCTGCTAACTACTATCTTATTTATTGAACAGAGGACTGCTAGTCGCGATGTGTGCTGCATGCCCTCGTTGCCCCTCCCAACTGTCACCGTCCAGTATATCTCAAACGTTTCCACTATTATTTATGTTTTTATAAAAATATATATACAAAGAAATATAAAAAGATCGGACAGGGAAAGAAGCATTTAAGGAGGACAGTCAACCACAAAACACAGAAACAAACATGCAAACAGACAAACAAGAAGGCAAAAGTAATAATAAAAGTAAACGACATCACAAACACAAAAGGGTTGACAATAGGGCTACCGCCTTGGAACAGTCAGTGGCAAAGTAGGCCACTGGGGGTTTAAACCGGTTCTAGGGTGCACCAAACCTCACACTTACCCTACTGTCATCCCATTAAAACAGGAAAGTGTAAATAAAGAAATCCCCGCCATGATCTAATCTCTAATCAACAAGGCAGCATCAATAGGCATTATAAGTAAAACACAAATATGCTTGTGTAAATATAATACAAAGAAACAATAGCCTAGAAAGCCACAATGAAGGTACACAATGACTTGGCAGAAGCTAGAGCAGTAAGAGAATAAACCATTAAGGGCACGACAAGAAAGATCATAGACAAACATCAAACGCCACCGTCCCAATGGGCTTTAGGTAGACGTCATCATAGGTCCACAGCCTGTCCGGTCATCGAACAATTAAGGAGGAAAGCATAGTGGCGAACTGTAAAAGGGTCAACCACCAAGCATGCAGTACGTTGCAAAATGATAGGGTCATAACCTCTTTTGATAAACGTTTTAACAAGTTTAACAAAGATAGTATGAAAGTGATCATGACCAAGAATCTTACGAAGTTTATAAATCACATCACCATAGACGTCAGGTTGTGACAGTCCTTGTCGCAGAAGAGTCCTTAAAGTAACGGTAACCCTGATTGAGCAACTTTTTAGATATACAAAGATTACGAATATTAAAGTCCTCAACTCGAGTACAAGCTCTAGAAAAAACGAATAAGTTTAGAGACATACACCCAATAAGAAGTTGCTCGGGGAACATCCCCATCCAAGTGGGGATAATTAACAATGTCAAACTTAAAATCATCTCTCTTGTCATAGATTTTGCTAATTATTTTACCATTTTCAATCGAGAGATCTAAATCAATAAAAGAAGCGTTATTATCAGATATATTTGCTTTATTAAGCTGAAGTTCTTTAGGATAAATATTATCAACCATAGTTGGAAAGAAAGGGTTGTCAATGTTCAGTATGTCATCCTGATACCGAGAGGTGTCAATAAAAGCTTCAATAACATCTGCCTGGGTATCTGGTGAAAGACTCAACATGAAATCTCTTTCATAGCAAAATAAAAACAAATCTGCGACAAGTGGTGCACAGTTCGTACCCATAGGGATACCAACAATTTGTCTATAAACGGTGGTTTATAGTTTTACAACCTCATTTTTGTTCCAATATAATGTATCATGTTTTTATTGTTTAAATCTAAATTACCTTAGCTTTATTCTTTTTGCCTTAGCATTTCTTTTTGCTGAATGTTTATATGTTCTGTTTGTTATTTCTTGTAATGCTTTGGATGTTCCCAGCTCTAAAATTTGAACATATAACCGTCATTTTCATTTATATACTATTTCCTAGGAGAAGAATTCTATAAGAATTCTATAAGCAGCCTGCTTTCGTTCTATTCCTTTAATACGATTGTATTATGTATATATAAAATGTTGTTAACCATTGAAAAAATAAAATATGTTTAAACCAAAGAAAGCTTGGACTATTTTGAAAACCATCTGTACCGGAAAATAAACACCAACGTTGTGGCCCTCGATTTATTGATTTAAGTATTCTATTGTACTTTTATTTTGGATTAATTTTCTTTTTCAAACTTTGTCAGCGTCTTAATATCAATACAAGCTCTGGCAAGTTTATAAAACACTAATATCTGTTATTGTAGCATGGTCTATGAAATTCCTTTTGCCTTTGCACTGGTGCGAATCGTTTATTAATCCACCACCGGTCCCGTGGGGACTAAATGTTTGCACCCTGTCCGTCCGTCCGTCCTTCCGAAATGCTTGTCTGGACCATATTTTCAATACTATAAGACTTTGAGATACCAAACTTTGTATGTGAATACATCTTGGGATAGTGGTGTGTCGCGTACCAAAATAAGGTCATTGTGACCTTGACCTTGATCTTTGACCTCCATCATAGAAAATGTGTGGAAAATGTTTGTCTGAGCCGGTGTGGGACTATGGATTGCCCTGCAATTCTTGATGCTCTTGTTTAAAACTATCACCTGTCAGAATACATGGTGTACACTTACTAACAGTCATTTGAAGTTAGAGTTTGGCTTACAGTTGAAATTGACATGCTGCAAAACAACAGATAAAGATATAAAAATCGAACAGGAAAAGTAGCATTCAAGGACGACAGTCAACCACAAACACACACAGAAACAAAAAACAACTTTAAAGATTATAAAACACGGTTACGTTTTTATACCCACGTTTCTGTAAAAACATGGTATATTAAAATCTACTCAGTTTGTCCGTCCGTCCGTCCGTTAGTCCGTCCGTAAGCATATCTCCTCCTAAACCGCTGACGGATTTCAACCAAACTTAGGGTATGACTTCACCATATGATGACGGCATGCAAGAGCAATATTATGTTTAGCTCCGCACCCAGGGGCCCTGAGGTGTGTGTGTGAGGGTGTGGGGGGCGGGGGGGAGGGGGTCAAAAAGTCGATAACACTAAATATTCATTTACACTGTCATTGTTTCATATTTTCGCACATAACTTGGTACATGTAATCGTCTATGAAAGATAAACAATATTTCAAACGATTTTATTATTTCGAACTCGGACGTCTTCCCGGTGGATCAGGGTGGGTGGGGCGGCGTATTTACGGTAACTTGTATTGTAATTATATATCAAATGAAACGTTATGATAATGGGATTACACTGTATATATTTCCTTTCCACCTATGTCATCGGTGGGGCCTGCGGAAGGGGCATCAAATACACTAATACTTGAATTTGAGTGTCATTTTTCAATAATTTTGCACATTAATTAGAATTATGGTCGTCTATGAAAGAGACACACAGAATGTCAAATGATTTATTATTTGAAACTCGGACGTCTTCTCTGAGGTTGAGGTTGGAGGTGGTGAGTGGTGGCGGGAGGGTAAACAGTGGGTCAATTATTGTTTGAATTATGTCTCAAACGAACATTTTGATGAAGGGATAACAGTGTATAATATATGTTTTTCTCCTCTGTGTGTGTGTGTGTGTTTGTGTTGTGGTTGTGTTCGAGGTGGGTAGGTTGGGTGGGGGAGGGAGGGGCGGTGGGGGTTGTAAGTAGCGTCATAAGGTCCAATATATACAAAATTCAATTGCAGTGTCATTTTTCTATTTGTTTTTTGTTTTTAAACTTGGGAAATATACAAGTATACTCCTCAGAAAATTCAAAGCATATCAAACAATTTCAGTGTTTCCATGTTAGCGGTGTGCCGAGGTGGGAGAGTGGGGCTGTGTATGTTTGTGTGGGAGGGAGGGGGATGGGGTGAAGGGGGATGGGTGTATTGGAAGAGGCAGGTAAATTAGGTCAAATATCTATTTTTCTTTCTCAATAAAATGTAATGATTTTGGGAATATCCGTATAATTTGCTCCAGGGTCAACATGGGACTCTGGGATAGGGGTCAAAAGTTCAAATACCCTAAACATTTTTTATTCATTTACAGTGTCATACATGTATACAGAAAATCATAACTAGTACTATTTTGGACAGAGTATCAATGAACGATCAAAACAATTACATGCAAAATGAATACGTTTAAAGGGAATTGACCCGTGTGAAGAAAACGCGGGTATCTGCGATGGCGCGCCGTTGAATTCGTTCTAGTTTTATATTATTTCCTTACACTGTTAAGAAATGTATATCTTTAATTCGATTCATGTTACGTGTTGTATTAACACATTTCATGCTTTCAAATAAAGGGAGAATAACTCTCAATTGAATTGAATTGGGTTTTAAGGCGCAAAAACACATGCAAGTTTATATGGCGCCTAACAGGAATGAACGTGCCAGGCTAATCCTCCATTTACATCAATATAAAACATGAAGAATGGGCCTATATCCTTCTTACTTGCAGAACTACGGAGTTGCTGCAATTTAGGTTTACTGTGATAGCCGCATTTCCTGTTCGACTTTTATATTTATTTCTAAATTAGACCCGTTTGGTTTCGGGCAAAGAATAGGGCCACTGCAGATCCCGTTGGAGGGGTAGGCAGAGGGGTAGAAACCCCCAAATTTGTGTTCATTTTATCATTTTTTGTTCATGCTCATTAAAGGTCTGCATCATGACCCCTGCATTGTTTCAGGTGCCATCTCGCTCACATCACTAGAGCAGTGGTAGAAAAATAATAAACGTGGCTCCAGCGTAAATGGAGTGTCTACAACATAATTTGCAGCAACTCTGAAGTTCTGCAGATGAGAAGGTTCTAGGCCGATTCTTCATATTTTATCTCGATGTACATGGAGGATAAGCCTGGCATGTTCATGCCTGTTAGGCGCCATATAACCTTTCATGTGTTGGTGCGCCTTAAAACCCCAATTCAGTTCAATTCTAAATTAGACATTCCATTTACGGTGGAGCCACGTTTGCACGTTTGCACGTCATAATAAAGAACTTGAATGAGCATGATACAAATGACAAAATAAATATGAATGAGAGAGTGGGGTGTGGGGGTGGAGGGGTGAGGGGGCCTACCCCTCTGCATATGACAGTGTGCTTGTGAGATTGCAGTGGTTGTATTCTACTATAACACTCAAAAGAAGTTACAAACACAATACTTATCATACAACTATTTTTAAATAAATTTAAAATAAGAAAATTAGATTCAAAAGTGAGTAATTAGCAATTAACATACCAATCAAACAAATACTATACCTCCGACAAACAATAGCACTTGCAACAGTATAATAAAGCACGTGCAGCTGTATTATAATATAAACTATTGTCAATATACTCCGACATCAACAATAGGGCGGAGATATCTAAGTACAGGCGACATATGAATTGTGTTCAGTGTATGCGAGAGAGAAAGACTAGTATAATGGTGAGGATGAAGTAACACATATAAATAGATGTCGAAGTAAGAAATATGCGAGAAATATTAAAGTAATGCGTTATTCGATTTACTTAGAAACAATAACAATCAATCATACATACATAACGACAAAACAAATCCTAGTGTCACGATTAAGTAACTATCCTATAATGACAGACAGTAATCATTTCAGAATTCCTTGTGTCGTGATATTGGGTAACTCTGATATAACGACAGACAGTATACATTTCTGAATATCCTTGTGTCGTGATATTAGGTAACTCTGATAAAACGACAGACAGTATACATTTCTGAATATCCTTGTGTCGTGATATTAGGTAACTCTGATATAACGACAGACGGTATACATTTCTGAATATCCTTGTGTCGTGATATTGGTTAACTCTGATATAACGACAGACGGTATACATTTCTTAATATCCTTGTGTCGTGATATTAGGTAACTCTGATATAACGACAGACAGTATACATTTCTGAATATCCTTGTGTCGTGATATTGGGTAACTCTGTTATAACGACAAACAGTATATATTTCTGAATGATATTGGGTTACTCTGATATAACGACAAACAGTATACATTTCTGAAAATCCCTGTGTCGTGATATTGGGTAACTCTGATATAACGACAGACGGTATACATTTCTGAATATCCTTGTGTCGTGATATTCGGTAACTCTGATATAACGACAAACAGTATACATTTCTGAAAATCCGTGTGTCGTGATATTGGGTTACTCTGATATAACGACAAACAGTATACATTTCTGAAAATCCCTGTGTCGTGATATTGTGTAACTCTGTTATAACGACATACAGTATACATTTCTGATTTATCTCGTGTCGTGATATTGGGTAACTCTGATATAACGACAGACGGTATACAGTTCTGAATTACCCTGTGTCGTGATATTGGGTAACTCTGATAAAACGACAGACGGTATACAGTTCTGAATATATTTGTGTCGTGATATTGGGTAACTCTGATATAACAACAGACAGTATACATTTCTGAATATTCTTGTGTCGTTATATTGGATAACACTGATATGACTAGAGACAATATACACTTCTGAATATCCTTGTGTCGTGATATTGGCTAACTCTGTTATAACGACAGACAGTATACATTTCTGATTATCCTTGTGTCGTGATATTGCGCAAATCTGATATAACGATAGACAGTATACATTTTTGAATGTCCTTGTGTCGTGATATCGGCTAACTCTGTTTTAACGACAGACAGTATACATTTTTGAATATTTTTGTCGTAGTATTGGGTAACTCTGATATAACGATAAACAGTATACATTGTTGAATATCCTTGTGTCGTAATATTGGATAACTCTGTTATAACGACAGACAGTGTACATTTCAGAATATCCTTGTGTCGTGATATTGGGTAACTGTTATAACGTATGACAGTATACATTTCTGAATATCTTTGTGTCGTGATAATGGGTAACTCTGATATAACGACAGACGAGTTACATGTCTGAATATCATTGTGTCGTGATATTGGGTAACTGTGTTATAACGACAGCCAGTATACATTTCTGAATATCTTTGTGTCGTGATATTGAGTTACTCTCATATAACGACAAACTGGTTACATTTCTGAATATCATTGTGTCGTGATATAAGGTAACTATGATATAACGACAGACTGTATACATTTCTGAATATCCTTGTGTCGTGATAGTGGGTAACTCTGTTATAACGACAGACAGTATACATTTCTGATTATTCTTGTGTCGTGATATTGGGCAAATCTGATAAAACGACAGACAGTATACATTTCTGAATATCTTTGTCTCGTGATATTTGGTTACTCTGATATAACGACAGACAGTATAAATTTCTAAATATCCTTGTATCGTGATATTGGGTAACTCTAATGTAACGACAGGCAGTATACATTTCTGAATATCCTTGTGTCGTGATATTGGGTAACTCTGATATAACAACAGGCAACATACATTTCTGAATACCCTTGTGTCGTGATATTGGGTAACTCTCATATAACACCAGTCAGTTTACATTTTTGAATATCATTTTGTCATGATATGATGGCATGATATCATGGAACTCTGGAGTGATATCAACTTCTTTCGAATCCATGTCTTTAATGTTTACTGAAATTGTTTTTTTAAATATATTTTAACTTATGACGACAGACGACAGAAAACAGAATCCTGTTTTGAACAATACTATACCTTTAATAATCATACAAGTGAATTGTTTGACGTCTTTCTTAAATAAGACTATCTGTAATGAGTAAAGTCAAGGAGTATGCTACATAGTTACAGAGTACATCAATATGCATTATGTCTGTCGCATACCAAACAATATACCAAAGACGATGACATGCATTGTTTTCGGTCTGATACAGCCATTTCGTTCGGTCAATTAATTCAGTTAACAGATTATTGTTCGTAATTTCTTTCAATTAGTATATGCGCAATATGAGCAGAGCTGATCTCTCAGTCTTTATTGTGTCATGAAAGAAATAGTGTACTTTATCTGAGCACGATATTTAAACATATGCCGCTCTAACGTTACCTTTAAATAAGTATATTATACAAATGAATGCATTGCTCTATTTTAAATCGTATTCTAACTGGTTCCATCTTGGCTATACAAAGATGGGATTGTGGTGTTTTTACACAGTACGCTTATGGTAGATGTGTGCAAAGTGTACATTTTAATTATCACTTAGGCCGTACATAGTAAATAAGCAGCAAATCGTACAGTGTCTTCATTAATAATTTACCATTATCTCACCTACATCACACATGTATCAAACATCCACCAACGATATTTCATCTGCAGTCAACTCTTAGATACATTTCAATACATTCAACACAATTTGCTGCTCATGCGTCTCAGTTTTATAATGGGTGCAATTTAGTTCGAGTTTTTGGTGCAATTCCAGGTGAATTGGATACAATGTAAATAGCTGGGCTAACATGGTATCATACGCAACTTTGAAATCCCAGTTGCATATTAAAAGGCACATGTTTACAGCCAACTATTGAAATCAACATTACAAGTTATGATAGCCCGTATGGTAGCCGATTATAAAATTCAATGATTTATCAGCATTGCATGTTGTACCACTATATCTACAGAACTCTATGTTATGCCTCGTTGCTTTTGTTAACGTTTTTATTTTCCTCCTTGTGCTACACCTTTTGACAACAGCGGTCCTCCTTCGTGTAGATAGAGTGCCGGCCACACGACGTAATGCATGAGTTTTCCTGTCTTGGTGTACGCCTTGTAAACATCTGTATCAAACTTGGTATGCTCACCAGGTGGGTTGATATTTATGTATACAGGGGGGTCCTTCAGACCCATCGACCAACACAGCTGGACACATTTTCGTATGTATGTAAAAGTGAGAGGCTTCTTCTCTAGATCAATACTGAACATTGTAGCAATGGCTTCTGTTATTTTCTGGAAAAAATGTAACTTTGCGTCAATACGCGAACCTGTGGCGTGCAGACTTGGTCAGAGTTTTGCGGAGCTGCTCAGACGGCCGACCGAGTTATTAGCGCAAAACCCTCACCCTAGGGTCAATGGTGCGTTAGGGTTAGGGTTAGCGGTTTTCCGCTATTTCTTGAAATAGTTAAAGGATTTAAATAAAACATTGATTATATACGTATTATTATAAGAAGTAGCTTTATGCTATTAAAACAGTAAATCAATATACAATAAATATAATATTGTAAACGATGTAGATCAATATTTTGTCGACATATAACTAATACTTATCATTTAGTCTAGTGAACTACTATGCAATTTAAAGTCATACGTCCGGCAAACCAAGCCACAAGACATGATTTGATAGTTTTACCGCTAATAATTTGACGTATATCGAGTCAAAAAAGAAAGTGTGAACTCAAATTTTCAAAATCAGCCTTCTTACGAATATAACATTTCTGTAATAAATGAGCTCAGAAATCCTAATTTATGTTTTAGAAGAAGTTCACTGTTTAATATTCGTTAAATATTCCAGAAACAAATAAGCAATTAACAAATGTCTGTTTTCCCATTCAACTGCATGTACACTATTCATGCAAGCTAACCAGTAGGCCTTATTGCCTACTGACCGTTCCAAGTCGGTTACCCTGTATTCACCACCCTTTCTGTTGTTTTTTGTCTCTTTCGTTGTATTATCAAGTCCTTGTTTGCAGTACAGTGCGGACCTACGATGCATTGCGTCCGGACGCTGTGGTTTCTATAGGACCCTATACCTCATTTTTGCCCTTTCTTGACTTTGAGGCTTGTCATTGTCAAGCCTTGTCATTGAAGGAACTTTTCATACACGTACCACTGCTTTGTTAATGCTTACATTATGTATACTTTAAAACAGTGTTACGCACTTCATGTTTAATGATTTGGTCAATCTACAGTCAGTCACTACGCTTCATGTTTCCCTTGTGCGATGACTGGACAATCTCTTTTGACACCATGACTGCGCTAGCTGAAACCCTTACAAAAGTAGGTAGTTGCATGAAATTTCGTCCCAAGGGTCTTTTGGTCGTACCCTTGATAAGTTATATTGCCTATTGATGTTGCCTTGTTGGTTAGATATTAGATCATGGCGGGGATTTCTTTATTTACACTGTCCTGTTTTAATGGGATGACAGTAGGGTAAGTGTAAGGTTTGGTGCACCCTAGAACCGGTTTAAACCCCCAGTGGCCTACTTTGCCACTGACCGTTCCAAGGCGGTAGCCCTATTGTCAACCCTTTTTGTGTTTGTGATGTCGTTTGCATTTATTATTGCTTTTGCCTTCTTGTTTGTCTGTTTGCGTGTTTGTTTCTGTGTTTTGTGGTTTACTGTCCTCCTTGAATGCTACTTTCCCTGTCCGATCTTTTTATATTTCTTTCTCTTTGGCTGAAACTGCTAAGGTTGTTCGTGACAATTCTGGATATATCCTGAGGTTTGTTTAGTTGTGTACTTGTTTGTATAGCTTTACAACAACATTTAATTTTTCCTATTTTTTTTTTTTTTTTTTTCCAAATCTTTCATTATAACTTTTTGAATATTTCCAAAAATAGATGTGCACACTTTCTTTTTTGTCTCGGTATATATTGTAGAAAGAATAACATGCTTAGCAAATCAATTGTTTGGAATTATTTTCAGTCCCTTTAACGCCTAAATGTCAAGGTAATCTAACTTATTGAGTGTGTAATATGTATAGTATATTATGTTCTAACCTGCTAAATTAGAAAGTTGTAAAGCTTACAGTTTGAAAGATATTTTTGAAAGACCAAATGCTAAGCAAGTATTTATTAATTTGGATGGCGGGAGTTATACAATACTGGTTCTACCGAGGCAAATGGGGTGATATGCCTCTACCACCAAAATATCGACCTTTATATGTGGGCTTATTATGTGCTAAACATCACGTAAAAACATCATTAACACAAAACAACGTAATGTTAGTTAACGTACGGGGACATATGGATTGAGATGCCGTGCCGACTTTGTTTGGCTGTTCACTAAAGAGGCAGGATAAAGAAAAGATTAAAGCAAATATGCCGTTTGTGAATCTAAAAAGGCGGTTTGAACGTATTCCAAACAGCGGTAAACAAAACCAAAGGCAACTGTTTTGTTTATAAATTCAGTCTGAGTAATACACCACGTTTAAGTTTAAAAATAACTGATTGGCATTTATGAAACAACATTTTGGTGTTGGGTACAGGCTCTAATCCTATATCGTGTTAATTATGCCATCGGTGATTGACTTATCCACAATTACACTCTTACTTTGACGAAACTAATGACATTATCTTTTACCCTACCTCTATGACCAGTGTCTCCATTTGTAGTCCAATGTATTTCCGCACATCCATTATCTGCTTCAAGAATTCGGCAGGAAGTTCAATGGGGGCAGAAATCGTAATCTGAAAGAATTAGAAGAATAGTATGTAAATCGCCGGTGCAGACACTGAAATGAAACCACACCATCAGGGTTACCTTAATTTGAGTTGTTTTGCAACCTTACACCTTAATGATTATTGGATGTGTGATCCTACAAACTGATGTTGTAAAGTCGTAGCAAAACAGAACATACACAACGCTTATAGGTTGATCATATTTAATCTAATAATTCTTCCAGATTTCATAACTTAAGCCTGATCTACAGCCTAAATCGCTTGTTCAATTATATTAGTTATACAATTTCGGCCCGTTTGTGAATCATGGCAAAGTCAATGTCATACATGTACATGTTTCTAAAACGAACACATCCTTCCCACGAACTTATGTTCAATATACAAGAAATGGATCCCTCGTCATTATTGCTCGTGTATGTAGCATCTCTCCACTATAGAAGTGGACATATTTATTAAACCGGAAATTAGCAACCTTAACACGTTACCTGAGGTTAGACAATAATTAGCTGTATACCCAATCCTGAATCTGGTAATAGTTAACAGGTTTTCCCATTTCCCTAATCTACAAATAGCAAACATTGTTAATAACGCCAAGTTTGACCAGGAGCGCAGTCTACAGTGCAGTATCGGTTCTGTGCACTGTTATGCCCGTTGTTCTCTCCATGTCGATAATATATACGCTAGGGATTATTTATCCGTGTAGCGGAACCACTGATGATGCTACCTGACTTCTTAATAATTCTATAACACATCTCAACGTTTGTTTCATTGAAAATATTTCTGATTTGCTTAACATTGATTGGGCTTTTCTTAACAGTGCATACTCGGAACCGTTTTGGTTGTGACCTTCACATTAAAAACTCGGTAGTTTCCGTTTGTATTACGACCTTCACATTGCTAGCCGAAATGGAATCTAAGGTTGACTGATGGCATTGCCACACTTCGTCTTTGCGCGAAACACTAACTTCACAATCTGAAAGCCCTTATTACAGTACATGAAGAAACTAATCGTAAACATCTCCGTAAATGTCTGTATAAATCCGTATTTACTAAATGAACGGTTTCATAGGAATGATTTTAAACGTGATCACAATTTATTTTTAAACATTTCTGCTGACCAATGAAAAAAGAAGACCCATATTTCGTGTTTTGTTTTTCAACCAAAGCGCCATTTATTTTCCACTGCATTTCAACTTCTCATGTATTTTCATGGATTACTGGTTATTTTACGCAATATCACGAATAGACATATAATCAGGTAGCACCATTGACATGGAGCGAACAACTGGCTAAACAGTTCACAGTAGTACCGATACAGTAGTCAACACTCCTGGTTAAAGTCGTTACTCCCTCATTAAGACAATGGTATATTATATCCACAAATATTGTATATCTTGTCTAACAAAGTGCATTTGATTCAGCTGAACTTGAGAGACAGTTAGTGAAATTGGAGGCTTAAGGGTTACAGGGTAAGGTTTTAAATTGAATAAACGATTTTCTGACTGGACGTTAACAAGCAGTAGTTATTAGAGGCCAGTCATCTACGGAAAAAGACGTCTTAAGTGGAGTACCCCAAGGATCAGTATTGGGGCCTCTTTTGTGTATACTCTTTATAAATGAACTACCAGATATTAAAATCACATTTTTTGGCGGATGATACAAAGATTTTCAATTCATGTAAATATATGAATATATTACAAGATGATTTAAAAACATTACAATCATGGTCAAATATATGGCTTCTGAGATTTAATGTAGCCAAGTGTAAAATAATCCATTTGATTATGATGCTCCAGAAATACTTACAAATTAAAACATATAGACATTGAAAATTCAGATTAAAAAAGGGATTGGGGAGTTATTATCAGTAAGAATAGAAAGCCAAATGAGCAGTGTAGTGCAGCAGCAAAGAAAGCGCTGCAACGATACGCTTATTAGAAAACAGTGATAAAATAAGCTTTTTTATTATATATACAAGTTATGTACGTCCTCTATTATAATATTGTATTCAGGCTTGGAGTTCTTATTATCGTAAGGATATTGAATGTTTAGAAAAGAATACATCACCGAGCAACCAAACTAGTACCAGAGCTAAGAGATCTCAGATATGAAAAAATACTTTCAGCTTTAAATATGTACTCTTTTGAACAGGGACGTGTCAGAGGCGATCTCATCGAAACATTCAAGATACTGAAACATAAATATGATTTGGACTCTTCATCATTGTTTAAAGTTACTGATCATACCACACATGCAACGAAAGGACACAGTATGAAGTTATTTAAGCCGAGGCTTGTAAAAGGTCTGTCTTTGAGACAAAATTCTTCAGCATACGAGTGATAAATCAATGAAACAGATACACTATCATAAATGAATATCATCAGGATCACGAACATGTAAAATGATTGTCTGTTTACAAAGTGTACAGTTATATAACATTATTAAGTTACTTATATTTTTAAGTGTCATGGGTTTAACATTATTACTACATCACTCTGCAGTCAACGTGGTCATGCAGCAGGACATTTTCGTTTACAGTAATATTAATTATGTCTATTTGCAAAACATAATGGCTTCCAGAGATGTGCTCTGTGCTTCTATATTTTTAAGTTACATAAAATATAACTCAAATAAGTTATATCAATGACTGCAGATCGAGGTTCAAATACAAAACATACACAATGGACAGGGAACTATTAGCATAATTAGCATATTAGAATCCAACTCTTCTTTCTGAAAACTGGGTCGTATTACAAATGATAAGCGGCATGTACAGTTTAGAAAGGTGTATTCACATAACATGCCTCTTGACTCTACTGTCACACCACACAGATTCGTCAGAACACAGATTCACAGAAACTCATTTATAAAATTTAAAATGTTATCAAAGTTATAAACAAAAAATGACATGTATGATGTTAATCTTTTCTGTTTTACAAGTAATCACATCATCAATATTATGCGGTTAAAATGTTTACCATTTTTAAGTTCCATTTAAAATGTTACATCGACAGGGTACATAGACAGTAAGTAGTGTTAACTAATTTAAGTTACTTGCTAAATAACTTATACAAGTTATCTAAATAACTTATACAATTTATCTATTTCAACACGTTATTTCTTAATCTGAAGGGTCCAACATAACTCCTACAAGTTATTTTTGTTATTTACCACACATATAAATAACTAGATGTATCAGGAGGTTGATTAATATGTCATTAGCTTAGTTTAAACGAAAGATTCCCGTATTTTTGTTGGGTCATCCTTGTGTTGGTTATTACATATTAATATGGATAATGAAGAAAAATAAATTAAATAAGCTATTTCTGAATAATTAACCACATTTCACGTGTAGCCATAGGCATGTATCTTTGGGGGTAAAACATAACTTGTTTAAGTTATTTAGTAAAGTGATAAGTTATTTCTGAAAATAAATATAAAAGTCGAACATGAAATGGAGCTTTCACAGAACACAGTAAACACAAAAACACGCAAAACGACAAACTTAATAAGGAATAAAGGTATCACACACACAAAACAGGTTGACAGTAGGGCTATCACCTTGGAACGGTCAGTGGCAAAATAGGCCGCTTGGGGGTTTAAACCAGTTTATAGGGCGCCTCACACTTACCCTACTTCATCCCAAAATACGGGACAGTGTAAATAAAGAAGCCCCGTCATGAACTATTCTCTTACCAAAAAGGCAGCATGTGTTTAACATGTGTTTCTTGTAAAATAATTGAATCAATATTCAAAGAAAGCATGCTTGTTCACTTGAATTCAGAACATGTGATCAGCAAAAATCAACATATCTTTGTAAAAGGTAACTACAGATGTTGTATATCTTGACTACCGAAGTGCACTTGATTCAGTTGAACATGAGACTTTTATTGAAACTGGATACAGGCTTACGGGATACAGGGTAAGGTCTTTTAATGGATAAAAGGTTTTCTTACTGGACGTAAACAAACAATAGTTATTAGAGGACAGTCATCTACAGAAAAAGACGTCTTAAGTGGGGTACCCAAGGATAAGTATTGGGGCCTCTTATGTTTATACTCTTTATAAATGAACTACCATATATTATTGGCAGTAAATCACAGCTTTTTTGTGAATGATACAAAGATTTTCAATTCCTGTAAAAATATGAATATATTACAAGATGATTTAAATACATTACAATCATGGTCAGATCTAGGGCTTCCGAGATTTAAGTAGCCAAGTGTGAAACAATCCATTTTGGTAATGATAAGGCAGAATATATAAACAATATAGATATTGAAAATTCAGATTCAGAAAGTGATTTGGGAGGTATTATCAGTAAAACTGGAAAGCCAAGTAAGCAGTGTAGTGCGGCAGCAAAGAAAGCGATGCAAGGTCTCGGTTATTTGAAAATAATTTTTAAACACTCTGATAAGAAAATCTTTATTATTATATATACCAGTTATATACGT
>JAWPHD010013960.1:62500-64529 GCA_037043455.1 Cyrtodaria siliqua | reverse complement strand
AAAAGTTATTAGAGGAGTCATCTACAGAAAAAGACGTCTTAAGTGGGGTACCCAAGGATAAGTATTGGGGCCTCTTATGTTTATACTCTTTATGAATGAACTACCATATATTATTTGCAGTAAATCACAGCTTTTTTGTGAATGATACAAAGATTTTCAATTCCTGTAAAAAAAAGGATATATTACAAGATGATTTAAATACATTACAATCATGGTCAGATCTAGGGCTTCCGAGATTTAAGTAGCCAAGTGTGAAACAATCCATTTTGGTAATGATAATGCAGAATATATAAACAATATAGATATTGAAAATTCAGATTCAGAAAGTGATTTGGGAGGTATTATCAGTAAAACTGGAAAGCCAAGTAAGCAGTGTAGTGCGGCAGCAAAGAAAGCGATGCAAGGTCTCGGTTATTTGAAAATAATTTTTAAACACTCTGATAAAAAAATCTTTATTATTATATATACCAGTTATATACGTCCTCTATTAGAATATTGTGTTCAGGTTTGGAGCCCTTATTATCGTAAGCATATTTCGTGTTTAGAAAAAATATACCACCGAGCAACCAAACCAGTACCAGTGCTAAGAAATCTCAGAAAGACTTTCAGCTTTAAATAAGTACTCTCTTGAACAGAGACGTGTCAGAATCTCATCGAATGATTCAAGACACTGATTTGGACTCGGGATTTGGAATATGGGACACAAGAGGTATTGCCTATTCCTTAAATTCCCATAAAAATGTAAATGTAAAACCGAACATACGGCAAAATACAGCGGTGTTTCGAATATTTGGTGAATCGTTAAAGACCTAGATATTAAAGGTCCAGCGATTAACCAAAAACTCCGAAAAAACACACAATACAAACATATGTACGCTCTGCTTTGAGTAACGAGTCTTGTTGATATTTAAGACATGGGTCAATTTGTATTGCCAGGAAGGCTATCCTATTCAAAAATAAGGACATTCTTGAAAAGAGATAACTATGAATGTTTGAAAATGGATACAAAAACATATATATTTGCTGGATGGGATCGTTAACTGTATCAGTTGATAAATGTATCGCATCGTGAGCCCTGTATATCGTGATACGTATCGTATCGTCATGTAGGAGTATCGTTGCTTCCCTATCAGATATGGCAGTATAAAACAATGTTCGATGCTATCTTCAAAAATATAAAGTATCAGGTAGTATTTAGCGAATACCTAATACAATATGCAAATAATATTTGCTATTGAAATAAAACTTGTTATTTTGTCATTAACACCGGTGCTAAACTAGATAAGCTAAAAAGAACAAAATACATGTATAAACAGATACATTATCAAAATGAATATCATCAGGATCACGAACATGTAAAATGATTGCCTGTTCCAATCAGGTTTTTAAAAATAGAACAACTCAAATTAGATTTCATAACTGTGTACAGTTATATAACTTTATTAAGTTACTTATATGTTTAAGTGCCATGGGTTTAACATTAAGAGGGCATCACTCTGTAGTCAACATGGTCACTCAGCAGAACATTTTTTTTAAATAATATTAACTAGAACTACCAGTGAAGGTGATGAATACCCCGCGTTTTTGCTCTAGCCGATGATGGGCAAAATCAAGAATAATAAATGTTTAAAATATGTGTTAATTTTTTAATGTAAAAGAAATTCTCATTAAAACAAAGGTCCACAGTTGTGTAAAACAATTAATTGCAGAATCGAAAACCCATAAATGCAGAGATACATCATACCATCACGTGTGAACTGTATGTTAGGTGTAATAACAATCCTTGAAACGTGTTAAAGTGAAAGCCACATGAAGTTGATTATTCAAATAAATAATTAGTCAAATAAAGGGTCATGATTCTGTAATAAATTAGGCATCAGCAATTTGTTATTTATAAGGACATAAGGTAAACAGTTGTTATATGTACATGAAGTTTGGGAACACTCAATTCGAAAATGTTTGAGAAAAAGTCAAACAAATGGCCATAATTCTGTAATAAATTAGGCAATCAATGATGGGTGATGTACAG
>JAWPHD010013960.1:0-55000 GCA_037043455.1 Cyrtodaria siliqua | reverse complement strand
CCTTCCAACACGATGCGTAGAAGTTTATCGGCGATGCGTACGAGCATTGTTGACTAACTTTATCAGGGAAAGGTACAATAAAACAGGGAAAAAATACTGCAGGCGCCGAAAAAAATGTGAAAGGATATAAATATGTGTCTGAAATTACTCAAATTTGATCAATTTTGTGAAAAAAAGCGCATAAAAATCGGAAAATTACCACTCTCCGTCAAGTCAGCTTCCATGCTGTCAATGCTGCTGGTACTTCCCGTCTTGCTACATGCCTTGAGCAGTAGCAATGACGTAAACTACCGCGAATTTCAAAATAAACAGCGATTTTCCAAGGATGTTCACTGCTACGAAATAATAACGTGTACAAGATATTTGAAGAATAACTTCAATCAGTTACACCCCTGACTGTTTATATAATTACATAAGATAATATTTTTTTAAGCCTGTATTTAAATATATAATTCTATAGTATAATATAATGAATTGCAAATATTGTGAAAGAGTTTTAGATATTATTGATCCTCCTGGGGTGTGCATAGATTGCATCTTATTTTACACAACTAATAAAAAGAAGCTTTGTAAATATTGTACCAGAGCCAAGCTGTGTTACAAGTGTACTTACGCATGCGTGAATTGTAACGATACTTGTGAAGTTTTCGATAACGAGCGTGTTTGTCTTAATTGCGGTACCCACAATGGTTATAATCTTATCACAGGTTGCACCTACAACCAAAAGAAAACAATTTACCTCAGGAAGTATCATTTGGGTAAATACTTGGTAGCATTTGATTTGTCTTCTAAAAATAGGCAAAGATTTGAAGATTTGTTTTATAAAATTGTAAAGATTTTGGATCAGATAGAAGACCGAAATCAAATTTGAATACATTTTTTAGAAAATATTTAAAATATTAAAAATAGAAAAAGAAACAAAACCGATTAAAACAAAATCAACTAGAGAAAAGTATGATAGGATATGGAAACAAGTCAGACAAGAATTACGACTGAATGCCATGACCGTTTAACTTGAACAGATGCTCATACGAAGCATCTCTACTAGCTTAATGTCCATTAAGCTTGAACCTTTTCATATACATTTCCAGAGGTTCTGTAAAGTTATCATTCTTTTGAATCTCTAATATTTTATTAAATACAATCCTAATTGTCTCCTGATCATTTTCTAGTCCTGTTGTTGTTTGGACATGATAGAAGTTGTTTAAAACTCCTATGATGTGTTTTTAACAAAGTCTTTTTTTCTGCTATTCTTGTTTTACTCACTAAAACAGCAACTACTGGAGGAACTGCGCCAACCACAGCTATGAAAACAGGAATTGCTGGAACTAATGCTAGGAGAGCACCACAACCAATTATTCCGCTGGTAATCTGTAACGTTGTGTTTATAATACCGCACAATTTATAACTGCGTCTGTATGCAGCTACAAGTCGCGTCAAGTGATCAATTAATTCTTCTTTGGTTTTCATGTATAATTACAGTTAGACAATAATTTAATTGAGATATTTAGAAAATAGTTGCTCGTGTTCTTTGGGTGATATTTTACCTATTTTTAATAATTCATCGATTATGCTAATACCTTTATTTATTAGCTGTGGACTATAATTTCCTGATTTGATACTTCCACATACCAACTCCAGATCATCCATCAAATCATTAGGATTATTGTAATATTCAACATCAACACAACCTCCTAAAATCTTTTTGAACTTTGACGAACCTTTATGAATTGGTAAACCAGACAATTCTGTCAGTTTCTTAAAAACATTCTGAGACAGCCTTGAATAAGTTTTTCCATTGTTGTAACGCTTTGTTATCAAGTCTATAAAATCATCATCTACTTTCATATCTAACACACCTGCTTCTCCGTGTTTGGCAATAAGTTTGTGATAACCAATAAGCTTAGGTAATAAAATCAATTTGTAACATTCCATAGTGGCCATCTTTGTCAACTTTGTAGGAATTTTTGTAATAATCGTTTGCCTGAAAAGACCTCACTATGCACAAGCATTGCATCAATTCTTTCTCTATAATATTTTAAGGCTTCTGACTCGTTTTCTATGTTTTTCCGGATTCGTTTATATTCTTCTTTCACGGTTGCATCCTTCTTTCTTTGTTTAATTTCTTTAGTAAGAGCAGTCATATCGCGACCATTTTGTCGGATAATCCCACTAACATCCCCGAGTATGATTCCGAGTTTTGAGTTATCTCTGGCTGCGGTTGACGGCAAGGGTAAGTTATATTTATTTATCACATCTTTATCGATTCCAGCATCTAGATTACCAGTAGTTTCTTTTTCATCAAATAACTGGGATAATCCCTGATACATTTGTTTTTCTTGTACTTCCTCGCCTATTGCTGATGGAAGAGCAGCTAATTGCTGACTTATTTTCGGAAGAGAAGCTAACGGCTCTGTTAGCTGTTCTGACTGACTTTTTATTTCGCTGGTCACAGGTTCAAATATTTCTTTGTAAAAATCACGACTAGCTCCTTTTTCTAGTCTTTTTTGAGTAACTTTATTTTCGTATTCTTTAACAAGCTCACTCGCTTTTTGCTTTTTATCTGCTAATTCTTTCCATTTTAACAAAGACATGTATAATATAAGGTTAGATTAAAATAAGATAAATAAAGATAAGTTAAGATAAGTTTAAGATCGGTTTAATCTTCGCGCCTTAGCTGCCTCATCTTTTTGTATTTTAATCCATTCGTCTGGGGTTATGTCTTTTATTATTCCTGCAAGATTGGATATTCACCTCGGAGTTTTTGTTTTCTTCTAAGCCGCAGGTTTAACTGCTTTTTTAACTGCAGGTTTAACTGCTTTCTTAACTGTAGGTTTAACTGCGGGTTTAGCTGCTTTTAATTTTTTTCATATGAGTTTAATATTTGCATGTGCTTTTTCAGACTCATTTTGTATTTTAACCAACTTCTTTTCCAGACGTGTTACCTCGTCGGGAGATTCAGATTTGCTTAACATTTTGTTTATATGCTTCCTTTCTGCTTCTAATACTATCAAATAAATAGTATTTGGTCGTTCTTCTGTTTTCGATAGACTTCCTGGATTTTTCGTTGTTGGTCTCCAGACAGCAGGATCTGCATTTTTTTTTTTGTAGGTCCTGGGATATTCATCTTAACTTTTTGTAATCCGTAATATCTGATTTGATTAGCTTTAAAACATTCTGCTTCTGTTCCAAGTTGTTTACCACGAGGAATTTGTTTTATTCCACAATACACTTTAGACATATATAATAAAGATTAGATAAATGTTTTAATCCCATTCTGAACGCTCCCAATCATAGTAATTAGGATCGACGAATTTTTGACCTTTGTAGTACTTAAACCCAGGTTCAGCTTTAGGTTTAACTGCTTTCTTAACTCTATGCTTAACTGCTTTTTTAACTGCTTTTGGTACTGCAGGTTTAACCTCTTTTGTTACTGCAGGTTTAACTGCTTTTGCGACTGCAGGCTTGACTGCTTTTTCAACTTCTTTTTCAACTGCAGTCTTAACTACTTTTTGTAATCCGTAATATCTAACTTGATTAGCCTTAAAACATTCTGCTTCTGTACCAAGGCGTTTGCCGCGAGGGATTTGTTTTATTCCGCAATATACTTTAGACATATAATAATACTTAGATAATATTAATATTATCTGACTATTATTATAATGGAAATTCCAAACTATGATATGAAAACAGAAAACGGTAATTTTAAACAAATATGGAACTTTATGCCAGACTGTTGTTTTAGAATGTTAATTTGCGGTAATTCAGGATCTGGCAAGATAAACACATTAGTTCACATGTTGCTGAAACCTTTAGTTTATTACGACAAAATTTACTTGTTTGCTAAAAACTAGGAGCAGTCTAAGTATCAGGTCTTATCACAAAAACTTGAAAAGATAGCAAAAAAGAATAAAATCCCAGTCGAAGACAAATTAGAATGTTCACACGATGAAGTTATCCCTGTGAATGATTTGGATTCAGATAATCAGAAGATAGCCGTTTTTGATGATTACGTTTGCGAGCGTAATCAAAACGATATTATTAATTATTTCATCCAGGGAAGACACAAAAATTGTTATGTAATTTATTTATCTCAATCTTATTACAAAACTCCCAAAGACATTCGTTTGAACTGTTCTCATTACATCTTCTTTGCAACTCCGGTTAATCGTAAGCTTGGTATGCTTTCCAAAGAACAAGATGTCAGCAAAGAGCAGTACAGAAAAGCGACTGACAAGCAGTACGACTTTCTGTATCTGGACTAGCCTATGAAGTTAGCGAAGCGTAACTTCATAGGCGACTTATCCGTCCTAGAAAGTTAATCAAAAGAAACTTTATCGGTGAAATTTAATCTAATCATATTATATATAATGGGACTTTTTAATGATCTTGGCGAGGAAGTTACTACTGGCAGTGTTAATATTACAAATTTTGGTATTGTGCTGTCTGAGTATGTAAAACAAAAACATTTGGTTAATTATCTTAACAAGGGCAGAAACCAGGAAAATGTTTTGAGAAGTGAGCTTAATATGGATAATAATAAAATTACCAATGTTGGCAATCCAACAAAAGCAGATGATGCAGCAACAAAGCAATTTACTCAATGAAGAGTCAAAAAATCCTACGTGATTATAATATTGATAAAATTCCAGACATGATAGCAAATTTAACAACAGGTGTTGATGATAAACTTAGTCAAATACAAACAAAGTTACAAGCAAACCGCGCGAAAATGCGTGAATTTCAAAACGGATTAAAAGATGAAATAAAACTTTTGGGTGACGCTTTGAAAGAGCTAGAAAAGAAAAAAGACGGATTAGAAGATAGTGAAAACTACAAGAAATTAAGTGAGCAAATAAGAGCTGGTGTTCAAAATATTAATGCACGGATTGGGGAAATCAATACACAAATGGTTGACAATAATGAACTAGAAACTGCTATTGCTGATGCTTCAAAACAAATGAGAACTGCTTTTACTACCGAAATAACTCAAATTAAAATATTAAATCAACAGATAAACACCAACAACTGCTACCAACAAAGAATTTGAAGACATCAAAAAGAAAATGGTTGATGGTAAGTCGCTGGAGACTGCTATTGATGATGTTTCAAAGCAATTTAAAGCTGCTCAGGATGAAAGAAGCAAAGTTTTTGATGGTGAAATCGCTTTTCTTAAAGAGCATAATCAAAAGTCTGATAGCCGGCACACAGCAGTTCTTGGTATAACTGATGGGTTGAAAGTAAAAGTAGACTATTTAAGTCGGATTCTATTGTTTGAATATACGATAGATGGAATAAGTATTATTCAAGATTACGTTGGTAATGATGCCTTTTTTGTATCACATCCGACGCAAAAACCACTTGAAAGATCCAGGCGTTCACAAGCTTTTCTCCGGGCGTTTACTTTTATGGCCAATCCACTTATTAAAGGTGAAGAATATTATAAAAAAACTTCTTTGGAGTGGTTGCGAATTATTAAAGAAGGCCGTTATGTATTTGAAATAGATTTTACTTATACAGACGCAAATATAGAACAATTCTTTATTTATACAACAACGGGTGATGCCAAAAAGCATCTTCGCCCGATAATAAAAAATGACAAATGGATAGTAAAAGAAACATTTCAATTATATCTCAAGTCAACCGTTGCTATGGAATTCAGATCACACATAGAACACAACACTATAGAAGTTTCCGATTGTGAAAAATCAATTTATAAAATGTATTACATACCGGAATGATTAGTATGAATAAAAATTATCCATTCTATATTATATGGAACAAAAATTGTATTATCATCTGAGAAAGCGTCAATAATTAATAGTTCAAATACACCGAGTAATTTTACAACTGTGTTTGACAGACCATTAATATTAGGCAAGAACAAACAGTATGGTATCGGACTCGATAAGATTAATTCCATGACTTACTCATGGTATAATATTAGTGAATATTTTAATAACAAAGTGATAAGGTATCACAATGGAACAGATTGGAAAAGTTTTATTTTTACAAATGGAAATTACAGTTATGCTGATATCAATAATTACATAAAATAAACATTGACTGTAAACAATGATTTAACTGATGACTCACCCATACCGATAAGAATTGAGTTTGATTTATCAAGTTTCAAATGCTTGGTTACCATCCATAATAATTTCATGCTTGATTTAAGAGAAACAAACTTTCATGTCTTGATCGGGTTTGACAAAGATGCAGTTATCAGAGAAACCAAATTTGGAACTGTGACACCAAACATAACAAATTCTATCGATACATTGTATATACACTGTGATTTGATAAGTAATTCTATTGTTGATGGATCATACGGGGATGTTATTTATGAAATAAGTACAGCTGATCTCACGAGATCATATCCTTTCAAAGATGAACCGATAAGAGTCGGATTCTGTGAAGTAAACAAAACAATCATTAACATTATTAATATTTACATAACCGATTTCTCCGGTAAAATTATTAATCTTAATGGTGCCCACACATCATTTCGTTTTGTTTTGAAGGAATCAATGTAACATAAGTTATATGGCATGTTTAAAAAAAGGTTATGACACTAGCACGGGAACATATACTCAAGTTGACCGATTAACTGGAGCTGGCATATTTGACATTCTTTCAAAAGTCGGATCAAAGATATTCAGCGAGTCTGTGAAAACAGCAGGCAAGAAAGCATTAGAAACTGCTGGTAAACAAATCATAGAAAGCGGTTCTAAAAAACTTGGAGATGCAGTAGAAAAAATGGCTGCTGATAAATTAGTTTCAGTTATTAAACCTAAACCAAAAGGTGAGATGATTTTAAAAGAACTTACAAAGGCTGCTACAAAAGATGTAGCTAAAGTTGCGGCTGATGATATAATTGAAGAAGATGTAAATGCAAAAATTAACAGATTACTATCCGGAAGAGGAACCAAAAATATTAATGCGAGAATTAATCGATTAATTAATAAAAAATAATCTAATTACTAGTATATATAGATGTTTCGAAGTGATCAATATAATAATAGATATGAACATGTACCTATTCAGTTAGATACCCCCATAACACGACCAGGAAATATACCAGACAAATGAAAAGTGGTTATCAGTTTACAATAAATTATAGAAGTTCTTACTTTGATTGGTATAATGCATATTGTGAAATCAGTTTTCAAGTAAACAAAGTTGCTGATGGAACCGCTTTTGCAGACGTTGACAGAATTGCTTTAATTAACGATGCAGCTTCATTGATTGATCAAATGCAAGTAAGGCAAAATGGAAAAATAGTTTACGATGGAAATACTCTTCACAAATTTGTTAATATCAAAAGCTTGCTTGTAATTTCTGATGATTATGCAAAGACAACCGGAACAAACGAATACTTTTATTTAGATGATACGACTGCTGCAGAATCTCGAGATAATCAAGCTGGTTATAATCCAGGATTTACTGCTCGTCATGCTTTAATCATAACTAATCAAAGAGTTGACTCTATAATCCCATTAAATAAATATTCCTTCTTTGGAGGTTTGGAAACAAACATGCTTCCTCCTAGTCAGATTCAAATCAGCTTGCAACTGACAGATGATAATGTGTTAATTTTCAAATCAAGTGGTGATGATGGCCGAGTAGTTATTAATAAATTAGTTTTGTGGATACCCAGAATGATATTTAACTCAGATGGTTTAAGTTATGTAATGACAAATAATATGACATCAACAAGATGGACTTACCTCCGTGAAATGATACAAGAGAGCGGAAGTTCTCAACTAACTGAATCCGTATTTAGAATAACAGCTGGAGTTAAAAGTTCAAAACACGTTTTTGTGTATTTGCAAAGGGCTGACAAGAGTTCTTCTCAAACACAAAATCCTCACCTTTTGGATACGTTTAATGTAAATGCTGCTGATGCTAATTGCTATTTACAATCAGCTAGATTGGAAGTTGGAAATGGAGTTTATTATCCAGAAACTGAATACAGTTATGATAATATCATAAGAATATTCAGAGATGTTATTAATTATTCTTACAAGCAAAATGATAAAAACACCGGAACTTTACTCAATGTTAACAATATTAACAAAGCTAAATCTGATGGATGGCGATTAGACATATATATATCAAAATCGCAGATGAGATCTCAGTCTAAAAATGGAGGCTTTTTAGGCGCATTAGCTGGTTTGTTAACTAAAACAATTTTACCAACAGTTGCTAAATTTGCTCCAAAGATATTAGGGCCTTTAGCAACAGGGGCACTTAGTGGTCTGGCAAGTACTGGAATTGGTAAAATATTTGGAAATGGAATGGTTCCTGCTGATAAAAAACAAACACTTCTCGTATCAAATAAATTAACAGCTGCACAAAAAAATAAAATAGCAAAGTCAAAAGGTTCCTGCACCATTGAACTAACACAAAAACAACTGCAAGACGTACTGGCATGTGCTTTCTAGTAATAACTCGGTAACTGCTCCCAGTGATAAAAAACAGCAAGAGGTAACAGCAACTGTTCCTAGTGACAAAAAAACAAAACTTCTAAAATCAAATAAATTAACACTTGCACAAAGAAAGAAGATAGCAAAGTCAAAAGGTCACTGCCCTGTTAAACTAACTAAAAAACAACAGCAGGACGGAGGATTTCTTGGAATGCTTGCATCATTAGGAATTCCATTGATTGGATCTCTTATTAGTGGTTTGACTGGAAAAGGTTTGCAAGTAGATAGAAGAGGACAAGGTTTGCAAGTGGACTCACAAATCAGACCATATAGAAGTATCCCATTTATAAAAAAAATAAAAAAATAAAAATGAACCTATCTCTAACTTAGATATAATAAAATGGGTTAAGCAGCTAGATATGCAACAATTCAGGGGAGTGTTTAGCAAGAACAAATTACCAACAAAACAAAATAAACAAGAATGTGGTATTATTAATCTTGATGATTATATTGGACCTGGTACACACTGGACTTGTTACTATGATAATTATTACTTCGATCCGTTTGGCTTGAGCCCACCAAAAGAAGTTTTAACTTACATACCTGATATAAAATACAACACTATCCAATACCAAGATAAAACAAGTGTTCTGTGTGGATATTTCTGTTTGTACTTTGTCAAAAAGTTACAAGAAGGAAACAGTGTGTACAATATTCTTTACAAATTATTAAAACCATACAAACCAGTGAAAAATGAAAACATCATAACATCATATTTTGTAAATGAAGTTTAATCTAATCATATAATATATGAGTTATTGCATAAAAGAAAAAAAGGTTACTGAAAATATTGATCCTAAGTATGTTTTAGCAAAAAATGGTAGAAAATGTTAAGAGCAACTTGTGCATCTTGCGGTATTACTAAAACAAAGTTTGTTAAAAACACAGAAGGTGGAAATATTGATATTCATAAAGCTTTGCTCCCTTTGCTACCCAAAAAGGGGCTAACTCTTCCTGGTTATAAATATTGCGGTCCTGGTAATCCACTTGATAGTGGAGAGCCGGTAAATGAGTTAGATGCTATTTGCAAAGATCATGATTATTGCTATGACGAACATCCTAGTAATAAATCAACGTGCGATAAAAACATGCTTGCTGGTTTAAAATCTAGTAAGTCTAAAACTATCGGAGAAAAGATTGCTAAGAATTTGATAGTAAAACCAGTTATTAGTACAAAATATAAACTTGGTCTTGGGGACTCAAAAAACTAGAAAAGGCGTTGAAATGGACTGACAAGTTAGCAGATGAACTTCATAAACCTATACGAAGAAAGTTCACTCAACGCCGTGTGATTGTTAATGAAATTGATAAAATATGGTCTGCTGATTTGGTTCATATGCAATCGTTATCGTTTTCAAAGTATAATGAAGGTACTAAATATTTGCTTACTGTTATTGATGTATTTAGCAAATATGCTTGGGTTTTACCAGTTCCAAATAAAACTGGTTTAGAAATTACCAAAGCGTTTCAACAGATAATCAATACAGAAAGACAGTGTAAATTGTTGTGGGTTGACCAAGGCGTGGAGTTTTATAACAAGACGTTTAAGCAATTTCTTAGTGATAATAATATCCATATGTATCACACGTTTAATTTTGGAAAAGCTGTAGTAATTGAACGATTTAACAGAACATTAAAAGAAAAGATGTGGAAATATTTTACAGCTAACAATACAAATAAATATTTAGACGTGTTGCAAGAAATGGTTGACAAGTATAATACTACAAAACATCGGAGTATTAAAATGACACCGACTGAAGCAAGTGATGAAAAGAATAAAGGAATGGTGTATATCAACTTGTATGGAAAGATTAAAAGTAATCAAATTAAGCCACAGTTTAAAACTGGAGATAAAGTTAGAATCAGCAAATATAAAAGAACGTTTGAGAAAGGATATACCCCGAATTGGACCGAAGAAATATTTGTTGTTGATGAAATTCAATATACAAATCCTGTGACATACAAAATAAAAGACTTAAACAACGAAAACATTAATGGAAGCTTTTATGAATTAGAAATGATAAAAGCTGATCAAGAAGTATTCAGAATTGAAAAAGTTATACGACGTGATTACAAAAAGAAACAAGCGTTGATTAAATGGAAGGGTTACAATGAGGATTTTAATAGTTGGGTTCCATTTAAGGATATTGAAAATATTAAATAAGGGCTTAAAAATAATTATAAATAGTATTATTATATAATGGAACAAGAAAGATTAGAAAAGGTTTGCAAAAAACTTAACAATTTAAAAGATAAATACAGAAGAGAATTGATGAGAAGCAAGCAACTCCAAGTAGAATATGATGATTTTATGGATACCAAAAAAAGACGACTGCTGGTTGAAATGGATAATTATGAACGTGAGCTGGATAGTAACAGAGAAGAGCTTCTTGAACTGAAATACAAAATAGCAAAGTGTAGGAAAATAAAATACTCTATGGTAAACAATGATATGCAGAGCGATGATGAAGACTACTGCCCGGTTCCGTCTGACTTTGCTTAACGAGTTGCAAATGTTATGTTATTAAAATGATAACCGGATTGATTAGTAGTATAGAAAGGGGCGGTTTTGGGTGAGTTTCCCCGAGCGGGGTGCTTGAGAAAACTGTTGGAATATGTTGGTGTTGATTAAGGCGTGACTTACATTTAGATCTTAGTGATACAAATGCAAGTTATGCTTGAGTCCCCCCTAGCATATTCACTAGTTTTTCTCATTCCGTGCGAGGAGAAAGTGGCCCAAAACCGCCCCTTTATATACTACTTTTCTATAGATTTGTAAAGGTCTGATTGAGAATGTAGTTTATATATTCTACAGCTATTAGATTCTTGGTAAATAATTGGTTGCAGAACCTAAATATGGATCTTTCTGGTGAGTTCTCGATTGTTTGGTATATTAATGAAATTGCCGCGTTTGTAGATAATGTATTTCTGTAATGGCTGCAATGTCATTCATGTTGTAATTGTTTGTTAAATGTGATGTTTGTATATATTGCAGGCTTTATATTACCTATATATAAAGAACCCTTAATCATGGATTGGAGTTGTTGAATTTACCCCCATAAGACCATGGTTACAAATGGCGCCCATCGTGTTGGAGGGAAATTTAAGCCAGCCAGATGCCGACTCCGACGACGACTATAAGTGTCCGATTCCAAAGATCAGGATGGCAGGAGTGCAATGGATGATTCGTTCTAGTGTTTCGTTTATAGCGCTGCAGCAGATCTGATAGGAGGCCTACTTTGGAAATTAAGTCTAGATCTAGCATAATATTTATTTCGCGCTATCGCGAGGAATTCCGGTGTTAAGTTTCGTGAACTCTTTACAGAGGTCATGATGTTATTCGGCAGTGATTGACGTTGGGGAACCAGGACATAATCGTGTGTGTAACTGGAACATGTGACATTTTTCATAGAAAAAGGATTGTTATAAAGGATTAAAATGGATTGCTGTAAGTGAAACTTTTACTTTATTCGGTGCATTTTATATTCTTTTACAATAACGAAGTAATGTAATATCTAAATATTATAGTTTTCACCAGATAATTGCAGTCACAGAATTTGTGTAAGTTTTGGTTATTTTTAGACTGGTTAACACAGTGAGTCTATTTTAGGACTAGGTCAGATTTACAACTGTCAGTTGTAAAATATATTTGGGTCATGTTTAGAGGGATGTTTGGTGATATTCTGGTGTAAACTAAACTATGAGATAGTATGATATACTTCATTATTAGTGACAATAAACATTATTTAGGCATATAGACCTTATTGTGCAGCAATTTCTGGTATATTCCACATGTATACTTAGTGAACGTGTCTTTTCTTGACCAACCAAGTGTCATTCTTAATGAACACTAGTGTGAACACTTAAAAGTGATTATATTTATTAGTGTGCTTATTGCGTGTGTATTAATTTTGTGAACTTAGCATACAGTGATAGATTTTCAACACTAGTATAGTGTGTGATTTTGAATATTGGTATTGATCAGTGAACTCTTTTTTAGAACAGAGATAGTTATTTGGTATTCTTTTCAAAAGAATTGATAAAATAAGTGTGGATTTTGATATCTTTAGGATGTCATAGAGGTTTAGAGTTTACGGTTGGAACCGGAGATATTTTGGTAGTATACACATTAAAGTGTCATTAGTGTTTTGGGTTTGAGATATAGATATTTGAGTTTTTGAGTGTATAATAATTATCTGGTTACCACGTAGAAGTTGGTATACTAGTTAATTTATAAGAGTGTTTTCTCACTGACTTTTCTTCTGGTCTGTTTATTCATCCCTTCACACTTTCACTCTTTTCTTTAAAATCCATTCACATTCACTTGCACTTTACCGAGGAGAAAGCGATGGAAGAAAAAGGTATTTATAGTTATATTTGTGCATAATATTTATATATTATATGTGTATTTATATGTGCCAGCTTGCGTTTAGAAGTGTGATATGATATTTTGAGACTATTTTCAGGATATTTTTGTGCTTTTGTGAAATTATTTCAGGAAATTATGTATACAGTGTTTATTATTTCAGGAAATAATTTGTTGTTTATATTTATTTTCAGGAAGTAATATTATGTGTCAATTTATTTCCAGGAATTAATAGTTTGGATCTATTTATTTTCAGGGTAGTTTATAAGTGATTTATCTTTTGATTACTATTTTCAGTGACATAGTCTTGGAGTTAATTGTCAGATAATTTCACTTAACACTTGTTGATAATTTAAGGAATTTAATCACTGATAGTATTATTTTTCAGCGGTTAGAAATAGTGCATATATAGATGTTATCTCTTGAATAACGGACACTTTATTTCAGGGAATTAATATTTTTGTTCATTTTCAGTGATAGCTTAGATTGTGATTACACAACTTTAGTGTTTTTGATATATAGTGATAGTTGTGTGTTACTGTGATAAAGTGATAAGTGTGTTACTGTGATAAAGTGATTAAGGTAGAAAACATGATGGCGGCGAAAACAGATGGAAGTCATAAAGAAGCTCTGTCAGAGCAGGAGATGATTGACTTATTGATTAAGAGTGGTAGATATGATGTAACACCACGGAAGCCGATTAGTAGTACACCTAAGTCTAGGTTGTACGAGGTGTATGAGACCACCAGTATGAAGGCTAAGGCGAGTGGAGATTTGAGTGTTTCCAAGACAGATGATGTAACTCGTCTTGTCGCACAGTCATCCATTCCTAAGATTCCGTTTTTCTCAGGTGACGACCAGAAGGGGGACGTGACGTACAACGAGTGGCGTTTTGAGATACGTTGTTTGGCAGAGGACTCGGATATAACTCCGAGCATCCTTACTCAAGCCATAAGGAGGTCTCTGCGGGGAACAGCAAGGAGAATGCTCATACCTTTAGGGGAAAAGGCCACCATCACAGATATATATATGTATTTTGGGGTTTCTGGGCCACTAGGAGAATCACCCAAAATAATCTAAAATCAACCCACAAATTTTTTCAGTTTACTGAAAATTAAGTCAATTAAACTGGTTATTTAGCATGTCCCAGGCGCTAAATAACCCAACATTTTAAGATTGAATTGTGAAAATGTTTTAAATTTAGATGTTTAAATTTTATTGTAAAATAGAGGTTAAACATCAAAACTTATGTTAACAAACTTTTTTAAAACAGGGGTAGTGAAGAACGCAAGTTTAATTTTTTTAGGTTTTGAGCTTTGTGTAGTAGGTAAGGTTACGTGATTATTGTCAAGTCCATTTTAAATTTGTATTTATTTTTATATTTTTAGAAGGTTTTAGGTTGAATACAAAGGTGGTGTATCGTACTCATACACATTACTAAAACAATTTATTACACACTTTTTAGACTTTTTTGTAAGGTTGCCATTGCTTCTTTTCTTCCCTGCTCCACTAGTTCTTTTTTTTGAGCTTCACTTATTTTAGCCTTTTTTTGTTTGGTGTCTTTTTTTAAACTATAATATTTATCTAACTCATCTAAAATCATCTTAAACTCTTGATCAGATATTTGTGTATCACTCAACGCTTTTGATATTAACTGCTTTATACTATTTAACTTAGCCTCTGCCAAAGTTTTTATTTCATGATGTTTTTGAGCTTTTACATTAAGCTTGCGTCTGATAAAATTAACACAAACACCTGTAGCTCCACATACTATTGCTGCTATTTCTAAAGGTAACAAAACTGGAATAACAAATCCAATCCCAGCCATAATAACACCTGCAGATATCAAGGTAGTGTCAATTCCATCTGTAATATTAATACCACGTTTATATTTTTTATAAAGTGACTGACGTATATCTCGTTCTGTAATTAACTTTTTTTTCAATTTCTGAAATCTTTTGTAATCTATAATTTTGTCCATTTTCCACTGAATTTTCCACTGACAAATCAGGATATATACTTAGTGCCGTTGGTTGCTTCGGCATTTTTTATTAATAAATAAAATATTAAATTAATTCAATTAATAATGATGCCACCGTATTTACAGCTGTAGCGTTGGCAATCTTGCATACAACGTTAACAAGAGAACCAGCACCAATTTCTAAAGGTTTATCAAAGTTATCATGATTGCGTGGGATGATGTGAAGCGTTATACCATAATTTGGTTGTTCAACACCATTGACAGAAACTATTACAGATACGTCACCAACTAATCGTTCACATGCTAAACCTATTCCCATAATCCGTCCACGGCGTGTCATTACATGCCCCACATTTGTTTCTGCCCCGCCGTTACCAAATGAGAGTATTCTGTTTGATACAAGTGGGCCCTTAGCCTCTCCAAATATTGTTATAATCCCATATTTAAGGTTATCAACTCTATTTTTTAAATGATTAAACTGGTCAACAAAAGGCATAATTTGCATATATAAATGTTGAACATTACCTATTAAAAGCTCTAATTCGTCTCTTGTAATTCTTCTTGGTCCATATATACTCATTGTTTTTTTTATAAAAATATATTTTTTAAATAATTTCTAAAACACAACTCATAGGCAAACCGTGATTATCTATTTTGTTGCCAAACTCATCTCTGACTTCTATTTTCAATTCAGTAATTGCACCATTCATAAGACAGTGATATTCAGGATAAAAACTTGTATATACTATATCTCCAAACTTCTTATTTACTACAGGCACAACACCTATAATAGTGCTTGGTGCACCATTGAAATAATTACTACTCGTATTAACTTGTTTCAGATGAACATATAGCTGTTTGCAAGGAGCTAAATCCATTGGGTAATCCGCTATATTAGTACCTGTCAACCATTTTCTGTCCTTGAATCCCAACATTTTTGAAAGACCGCTTGACATTCGTGTATCTATTGGCGTATTTAAAAAGGATACACCAATTAGGACATTATTGTCCAGGAAAATCTCTCCATTTAGCTCAATAAACTTTTTTACCAAGTCTTGAATGTTATAGAGTCCACCTTCTAAATGTTTTATTTTATCTGGGTTTCGTGTCTTTATGGTTTCATGATTAATATTATACCAACCGATAGTGTATGTAAATCTTTTTAATCCAACGCGCCTAGTTCCATTTCTATTATCGATATACTGTTGTAAATTAATAGAGTTGTTTATGTTTGAAATTGTATGAAACATTTTTTTTAAAATATATATATAAAAACACAAATAAAAATGATTTCTAAAGAAATTCAAATATAACCCGGATGCTCAATATTCAAATACTTTTAGCAAGAAAGTGATAGATATAATAAATCAAAACATAGTCATTACATCAGACGGTAAAGGCTTTAAAGCATCATTTCCCAATGTCTTTGGAAATTATAAACTCCCATACGTCAAATCAGATGCTATAGTCCAACGCTGGGGAACAGATTGGATATTATTTTGGCAGAATCAGTTAAACTTTGCTATTTGGTGTGCGACCACTGGCTGTGGTATTGATTTCAACAATCATCTAAAAGCTGATACCCTGGTTGGTTCGTTATTTCGATTTCATGTCTACTACCAAGTCAGAAGAATATTATTTGAGATGAGTGTAGCAATGCCGCTAGACTCAAATTGGAATGCGTTTAATAACACATATAACCGAAACGCATACGAGAGAATATGCAAGGAGTTTAACGTTTACTTAAATTCAGACTGGAGACAGAAACAAAGCTATAATAATGGTCTAGGAACAATTTACAATTACTGGACACATATTGGTTATCATTCTTTGGTAAATACTGTATACGACAACAAAACGATGAGTTTTACAGTCTATGAGAGTGATAAAACATACCACATTGATTACATTGCACAAGGATCTGAGGCAGACAACAGCTGGTCTACTTTTATACTAGATTGTTCATCTGGATTTACAAGGGCAGGAGTAGAAAGAATCAACGACAGCATTAGAACATACTGCTGGGCAATTCTTGGTTCACAATCACAAACAAGAACATATATACTTGGAACTGGAACAGCATTTGATGCACAAAAACAATTTTTAGCAAATGTAGAGGACGCAATAAATAGCCCCATCGACTTGCCCAGTCAAATTTCAAGATATGAAAACACCTTAAAATATGCAAGAAGTAAAGTAAATTTTGTCTATGGAAGTGGATTGTATATGTCTCCGAGCGACATGGAATTAAGAATTGGAATAATACAAGACTACAATAATGAAATTGTAATAGCAACCGATGCACAAGCATTAGGATTGAATAATGATGTAAATGTAAAACCAGTGCCACCAAAACATATTCAACCTTTTCAAGGCACCACGACAAAGAAATTTTTACCGGAACATTCTGACTTTGATAAATCATCAATACATAAAACTGTGAAACATAACCCACCAGAAATACAAAAAATAGCGATTGAACACGAAGATAACAAAACAACTATAATTGTTGGTACTATAGTAATAGGTCTTGCTGCATTACTTATTTACGAGATTTACTGAACCACTCTTTGGCTGCCACTTACAACAAACCGGAAACAAACACAAGCAGAGCCCATAGATTGTTACCAAGCCAATTAATAACATTACCTGTTGCAGATAAAAGCCATGATACTATTGCACCAATAACTCCTGGAAGTGCTGCAGCAGCTTTACCAGCTAGGTTGGCAAGAAGTTTACCAAGATTAAATAGTGTTTTTTTTATCCAATCTTTTACACTTGATGGATCAGGTTTTGGAGTTGGAGTTGGAGTTGGAGCAGCACTTGATGTTGGAATAATAGAATTAATTATCACCCCAAGAATCATACCAAACGCAGTCAGGATACTAACAATAGTAATACCTTGCTCCCTAAACAAGGTTTTAATCCTCTCACCAAGAGTTGTATTCTCATTTAACATTTTGTTTATTGTCTCTTTTATCCTGCTTACTTGATTACGAAAAGCTTCTCTGTTTTCATTAATGACATCCATTCTTGCACCTCTTTCATTTTCAAGGTCTTTGATGCGATCACTAATTCTTTTTATCTGGAATTTATCATTATCAGTCTTAGCTTGTTCTAACTTTTGTTTTTCTCTTGTTATGTCTTTATCAAGTTGTGTAAGTTTTGCCACGTTATTGGTGAGTTCTTCCTTGATAGTTGTCATTGCTTTTACTATTCCATCCATTTCACGCCTGTCTATATTTGTTTGTGTTGAAACATCAGGACGCTCAATCACATCCCAGTCATACAATGATGTCTCTATGTTATCCAGTGATGCGTTTATGCCATCTATATCACGTGATAAATCTTGTAATGGAATAGCATCCACATTATCTGGTAAATCGTTTATTGTGCTCTCCAACTCTTGCTACTTTTGTCTAAATTTTTGTGATACTTTTGTTTTACTGTCATACTCCGGCAAATTCAAAAATTGTCTTATCGCCCTTGTTCCCCCAGAGCCAATAATCCTGTTATATTCATTTGCCAAAGAATCAAGAGCAAGAAATGTAAAAGAGCCTTGCCTGGCAGTTATTCTTATTTCTTTATCACCAACAATCCAGTATAATGTTTTACCATCATCTGATAATTTAAACTGGTCATAATCCATTTTGTCCGGTGCCATTTATATCGTTTTTCTATTTCATCATAAAAGGATTTTACAAGATTGTTCTTGTATGCTTCAAGTTCGGATTCTTTCAACTCCCCACGAAGTTCAGCAATATGGTCGCTTTGATTAAGAAGACTTCTTAGAACAGGCTCATCAGGCACCATCGGTGCATCATCATCATCAAAATCATAATATTCATCATAATCATCTGGATCGTACACATGATAGTCAAATCCTCCTTCAGCCATTGTTTATTTTATTTAATTTTAAAAAATATATTTAAAAAATAAAAACAATGTCAGCTTACGGAAACAAACTCAGCCCTCATAGAAAACTAAGAGAGCCTCATGGTGCTAAAGGCATCCGCACAAGTGTAGTAATAACTAATAATCCCTCAACAATAGACCAAAACCAGCAACTGCTTGTAAGATTTCCCAATCTAAGTACTAATGATGTGATAGTTCCACGTACTGCTCGTCTTGCCTTTGAAATAGAACTTAAAAGCAGAACAGACGCCAACGCTACTCTATTTCAAAATCTGGGTAGAACAATTGTAAAAAAAAATGACAATAAGAATAAGTGGCAATGAAGTCATGTCAATAGATGACAGTGATATATATCATTGTTATGTAGATTTATGGAAAAGCCCTACTGAACGACAAAACATAGCTTACCAAGGTATTGGTAAACCAAACATGCTAAAACATAGAGTTAGCGCGGGAGATGCTTCCTCAGACACCAAAGATGAAGCTATAGCAGCAGCTTATGGAAATAGATTTTGTATTCCACTGGACTTTGAAATGTTAGAAAGTCATATGCCATTTTATCAAGCGGGGCTTGGTGATAGGTTAGAATATGAATTAACGTTTAACGATTATAACAAAGTTATCAAAAGCACTGATGCTGATGCATCTTATGTAATAAAAAATATCTGCTTGGAACTTGATACAGTTAGTGATGTTGAATTAGCCAGACAAATAAGACAGCAAATCAATGGTAAGATGTCATTTATGTATGATCGTATCTTGCGACACAGAAACATAATAGCAAACAAATCTGATACTCTTTGGAACATCAACATTAATGTACCAGCACGGAGCATGAAAGGTATTTTAATGCTGTTTGAAGACCCAGAAAGAACAAGCACAGAATCCTTTTACAACCCAAAAATTGAAAAGGTTGAAATGACAATAGAGGGAGTACCAAATCAGTTGTATAGTCAGGGCATGAGGGCATATCAACATTGGGATGAAATTAACAAATATTTTGCCTTGACATCAAAAAGAAACAAAGAGACAGAAATAGCAGCGAGGGACTTAAACTTTACCAGTGTTTCTCTTGAGACCTATTTGACAAAATCATATGCTTTGTGGCTTGACCTTAGAACATGTGAGGACAATTTATTACACGGCAGTGGAAGAAGAATAGAAAACGGCAGTGAAGGCATAACGATACTAATAAATAAAAAAGCAGATGCAGATCAAACTTTAAAAATTTATATATATATAATACAAGATGCGCAAATCAATTTCGAAGATGGAAGATTCAAAGAAGCAGGATACTAGTTTGCAACAAAAATATCCTAAATATTCACACAGTGCCATTATTTGTGGTCAGACAGGCTGTGGTAAAACAGAGTTTGTTCTTGACATACTTAAACAAGAGTATGTTGGAGTTTTTAAACATATACTTATATTGTGTCCAACCATAGAGTGGAACGAGGCTTATAAAAATAGATCCTGGATAGGTGATGTGAAAAACCCAAAAGATAAAAAAAAAAAAATTGTCAATCATGTGAGCAACGGTAAAGAAATGTTACAAGAACTGTTGCGTTTCTTTTTCAAACAATATGCTGGCCAGCCCACATTATACATTATTGACGATTGCTCAGCCACAAAAGAATTAACAAAGAAAAAAGATATGTTATCAGAGTTGGCATTCTCTGGTCGTCACGCTAAACAATCAGTGTGGGTCATTTCACAGAGATATAATTCTGTATTGAAAGATTTGAGAGAGCAAGCAAAATGGCTGTGTATATTTTACACTAAGGACAGAGATAGTTATGAAAATTGTTTGAGAGAAAATGATGTTATTCCGACGCTGGAGGAGAGAACTAGGATAAGAAAAGCTTTAGCTAAGACTAAATATTCGAAGTTAATTTTGAGGACTGACCAACCAACTGGTTATTGGGTTGAATAATCTTTTTTTAAAAATACAAACTAGAGTGTCCCATATAACCCAAACACTCAATGCACTAACCAATATCTGTACAACATCACTACTCATGTTTTCCGGGGCTTGTAAAACATACCCTCTTGGCTCACATATAAAATATTCTACGCCATCCTTTGTCACAGAAATTACAGGCGTTTCCTGTGCACCTTTTTCGTACGTTTGTAAAAAATCACTTTCTGAAACACATATACAACATTTTACGTCATCTCTTGTCATAACATCCAGTGCTGTTTTATTTTTGTTATAATCACTATTCTCACCGTCTGTTATTTTCAAATCCATTTTTTCTTATATAATATTTTTTTTTATTATTACAAAATATATTTTTTTACAACTGTTGCTAATAGTAATACTAACAGCAAAGTAGCAATGTTAATAGCAATACTGACCATGAATATAGTATTGCTAGTAGCATTGCTCATAGCAAAGTAGCAATGTTAATAGCAATGCTTGCAGCAAATTAATAATGTTAATAGAAAAAATATCAATGTTAATAACAATGCTATTAACAATACTAACAATTACTAGTTGCATGAATATCGCAGTTAGTTGTTTTGTATTTTATATTTATTTCAAGATAAAAAATAAGATTAATAATATAAAAATGAATGCGGAAGAACTATTACAATATATATCGGAACAGACGGAACCAGATGAATCAAAGCAAAAAGAAACAAAAAAAGAAAGATTATCAGCCATAGTGGCTGGCGGTGGTAGTCGTCAATACTTGGGTAAGGACATACAACTCACAAACATAGATGGCATGTCACCAGTTGAAATAAACAAACTTTACTGCAGATATGAAGCAAGGTTTGGGGCAAGCATGACTAAAACTTTAGGCAATTATTTTATTAACTTGTATGTAATGGGAGTATCAAAATATTTTAATGTAACCAATCCACCAAAGCTGATAGAAGATTTGGAGGAAGACCCATTTATTAATCATGCTTTGACAAGCGCTTGTTGTGAGTTGTATTACAGGTATGGAATGTGATTAGCACCATTTACAGCAATACTGACAACTGTTAGACATATTGATTTTAATAAAAATAAAAGTATAGATAATATAAATGGAGAACCAAGAGAGTGAAGTTATACCTGTTGTTACACAACCTGTTGAACAACAAAAAGTAAAAAATCCAAAAAGAATAGAGGCTGGAAAAAAAGGAGCAGCGGCAAAAAAGGCAAAGCGTTTGCTTCAGGATGCAAATCAAGATGTTACAAATCAAAATGCTGCAAATCAAATAACAAAAATAACAATAGGTGAAGAAGAACCAGAAAAAATCAAAATAAATGTATACAAAAATTATATTCCACCGTGTCTGGTTTTATTAGGCATTGCTGGGTTGGGTTTGTATATTTATAACAAGAAATCTGCTACACAACCTGTAGCTGTGCAACCTGTTCATGTTGCACCAAAAGACCCGTTTGATTTTTAATAATTTATTTTAAAAAAATAATCATATAAAAAAAATGGCAGCAAGTATTGACGGAAAACAAATTGTAAATATGATGTATCATGCAGGAGTGGAAACACTTCTAACTGTTGGATATTCTGAGATTGGCAAAAAACTACTAAAATGACCATCACCTAAAGTGGATTTTAATATAGAAAATGTTGGGATGCTGTCTGTGGATATAATGTTAGCAATGGCTACAAAAGATATGCTGATTAAGCAAGATATTGTTCCTGCGGATATTATGAAATAATTTTAAAAAATATATATATAAAAAAAATGGCAAGTGCAGTAGCAATGATGATAGGTGGCGCATTAACAAATGCATTGGCGTTTAGCGGTTCAAAATATTTCTTTTCAAAAATGGGAAGTCATTCAGATGAGGAAAGACAAAGGCATGACAAAGCAGTGGAACAATTACACGCAGCACAAGTGGAGTGGAATAAAAAAAGAACAGAGAGATTAGATTTTATTAATAAACAACTGCAAAAAGAACATCATGCAGAGCAGACTTTTGATGATGTGGACCAAGCTATGAAACAGTATTATTATACAACTGGCAAACATTTACTTTTGGAACCGGAGCCCAAGTTGAGTGATTTTTATACACCATCTCCGGATCAACAGAATAGAGAAATTACGTTTATTGTGGTGGGCATGGCTGCAACTGGATTTGTGGCGTACAAATTGATTTCATAAAAAAAAAAATAGTTTAAAACTATAATTACTTTAGACTTTTTTGGATTTGAAATGACTAAGTTTACTTTGAAAAGACTAAGTCATATGCATGATACCTATTTTTTTTGTTGTTTTTACATGGTTTCAATCCAAGTGGTCGAATATAATATGGTGGTTTAGCACTCTTCTCTAATTTATTTTTAAGATGATCAGGCGCCCATACTTCACCGTTGTCTAATAATGTCAATACCATGGATGGACCATATTCGGTATCTACTATTTTCTTATCTGTAATTTTGTATATTTTATCTATTTCCAAGTCTGTCCATTTCTTTGTGCTATTTTGATATTGCTCTTCGAGAGTTCATCAAATTGTGCAGTTGTGATTTCAATTTTTTCTTTATAGTTATATAAAGTTTATTCTTTAGTAAAAAAAAATGGAAAATATTTATTACAGCCCAAAAGGATTTTGGAGAGGTTACACAGCAGTTAAAAAATTAGCAAAAGAGGCTGGTGTCAGTGAAAAAAAGGCCTTAGAATTTTTAAAAAAACAAGCTGTGTGGCAGATTTATTTACCCGCACCAAAGAAAATAGTTAGACCCAGGTTTGATGTTTCTACTAAGAATGGAGTGCATCAAGCTGATTTGTTATTTTTACCGCATGATACTTTTGGGATTGGTCGTGGGCGCAAGACATATAAATATGCATTGACTGTGGTTGATATTGCAAGTAGATACAAAGAAGCAGAGCCACTGACTTCCAAGGATAGTAAAGAAGTTGCCAAAGCATTTGAAAATATATACAGTCGACATTTGAAATATCCAAAGTTATTACAAGTGGATCCAGGCAGAGAATTTATAGGTGCAGTATCGCAGATGATGGCAAAACATAAAGTAAATATCAGACGAGGCAGAACAGAAATACATAGAGACCAAGCTTTAGTGGAAAGATTTAACAGAACATTAGCTGAAAGATTGTTTGGTTATCAGTATGCTAAGGAAATAGTTTCGCAAAAACGTAATAGAGAATGGGTAAAGAGATTACCAGAAGTTGTTAAAGTCATAAATTCGGAGACAAAAAAGCCTCCTCCTGTTGAAACAAAAATATTAAAAGATGATCCTATCTGTATGAATGCAAGTGTAAGTTCTTTATATCAACCCGGGGAACAAGAAGGTGGAAGACGCAGAGCAACTGATCCAATGTGGAGTGTAGATATTCACATGATTAAAAGTTTAATGGTGACGCAAGGTATAAGAGTTTATTATTTGAAAGCACCAGCGCCACAAAGAGGATTTGTCAAAGAAGAATTACTTATTGTTCCTGCTGATACTCAAATTCATAAGTTTTTATAGAAACCATGTGCATCAGTTGTAATTCCATCTTCTCGGATATATTTTTTTGAGTAGAATGGTGATAATGTAACTTTGTTTACTGTTATGCCATATATTTGATGTTTTATTGATCGCATCATATTCATTTTATGGGTGTATTTTTTCTTGCCAAACAATGCATCCTTATAGTTTTCAAAGTTTGTTTGTTTTTTGGTTACATATTCTTTTACACCCTTTGCTTTTTTAATAATCTGCTCATTCACTTTCAAAATAGAATCTTGTTTAGATTTTAATCCAATATTTTCATCTTTCTTAACATTTTGCACACCCGCTCTAAACATCGAATATAGTTCGGATTTTATTCCAATATTCCTAGCTACATACTCATCTATAGAATCACCATCATCTTTTGTTTTATTTATTATTGTATCTACTACTTTCTCAATTATCCGCTCATCCGCTCCCAAAATAGAACACAGTTTGGATTCAACTATAGGAACACATTCATCTTTTATTTTGTCTGTTACTTTCTCAATCATCTGCACATCCCCTCCCAAAATAGAATATAGTTCGGGTCTTGATTCAATATACTCAACTATCGGAACACCAGGACATTCATCTTTCATTTTATCTATTACTTTCTTAATCATCTGATCATTCGCTCTCAAAATAGAATATAGCTTGGGTCTTAATCCAACATACTCAGCTATAGCAACACCAGCACATTCGTCTTTCATTTTACCTAATACTTTTTTGTTTGTATCATCATGCATTGGATGGTATTTCGGATAATCACTTAAGTCATATTCATCTTTCATTTCAACCATATCTTTGTACGCATCTTTTGTTTTGATGTCTACCAGCAAGCTGTCAGTGTCTGTGTATAATAAAGTACAGTTATTTTTGTACCTTTTTTTCAAAGTATTATAATACCAATCATACATATGGTACTTTGATAAATCCAATACTGACATCTCAACATAGATTGGTTTGTTTAATGTTAATTTTGTTTTGTTTACATGTACTGCTGATAATTCATCTGACAATTTTATACGCCTGTTAAAGTTGGGTTTGGCTATTATTTTTCTTATCTTTTCATTTTCGGAGCCGTCAGTTCGGACTAGTTTTATATCAGTCCGCTTGCGTAGATTTTCCATTGTCTTGCCAAATACTGAGTTATTCATAAGTTTATAAAAATCTTTTTCAAATTGTGATTTAGCTTTTTTCCTAAGTTCTGTGTTTAGGTTTATGTATGATGCCATCCATGGTTTTTCATTGAATTCTAATACTCTGTGTATTTTCTTTAGTTTCATGCCCAAAGATAAATACAGTTCCAGGTTTTTGTGATGTATCACATATTTTTCTTTGTCTCTAAGATTGGGAACTAGTTGTTCTGTATTTATCATGCCATTATTTTCTAACAAGTCTGTTTGGTATTCAGACAACCATTCTTTTTTCACTGCTAATCTTTCCGGTGCAAGCGGATAGTCATTATGAGATTCATGGAGTTCTTTAGGATATTCCAAATCAACTTCTGCAAAATATCCTTTTCCTTCTTTTGGCTCTGGCAACTTTCCTGATTCCACCCACTTGAAGCCAGAATATGGAAGTGGTTGACTCATTGCCCAACCATAGAGGTTACAGGCATCATAATACATTAAAAAGTTGTTTTCCTTGTTAGGGTTATAATCAACTACATGTGGATTGTTTGCTTTGGCATATCGTTTTGATACCATACTAATTCCACCACGCATACCTTTTTCTATAAATAAGTGCATGTCAATGTCTGTCAAAAGTTCCAATTCTATTTTTGAATGTTTAAGTAAAGCATCCCAAGATAATACAGGTGCTGTATAGTAATGTAAAGCATCAAGTTTGTATGCACTCATACATGTTTTTCTAAAAGTTTGAAACACATCTGCTAACTGAGTTACATCAGTTTTTAGATATAAATCATGATAGTCTCCAAGAGTTTTACAGTTAAACTCTTTCCATATTTTTTGAGCGTATTCGTAATCTTCGGGACTTATACTTTCATCTTTGAGACTACTGTAAAACTTTTCTATAGGCGGTAATTGAGTTTCCTTGAATTTTTCCATACTGTCCATATATTCGTATGGATAAACACCTTTTCGTAAAAGTAAATCTGTTTGTTCCCTAAACTGATTTTTGGTAATTTTAAAATCAGATTTGTCTGTTGCTTTAACCAATTTTTCCAAAGACGAAGCCATAAATTGGAAACTGTCTAAAAATCTAAGTTGTCCGGTACTAAATGAAATATACTTTTCAGCGTTGTTTTGAATGCATGTAATATTACCTGTCATTTTATGTATTTTTTGCATAATGAGATGACTATCATATCCTTTGAGGTTGTGAAATATAACAGGAATAATTGTTTTATTTGGTTTTATTTTTAGTTTTAGGTTGCAGTTTTTATGTGCTGCACCTCTGTATTCTCCTGTAAAATGACAGTGGTCTCTTACTTTACAGTTTTTTGCCACATTTCCTACCTATTTCATTTTCGCATATTCAGCAGTGTGTTGCTTTTTCATAATCTTCCTCATTTTGTTGTGTCATAATTAAGGGTTTTGGGTGAGCAAATATTATATTAATGTTGCTCTTCTCACATTCTAAGTGATTTAAAAACTTTTCAACATGATCTTCACCTCTGTAAATAACAGGTTCTTCTGTTTTACCATCATATCTGACACCTTGATATCCAAATCCACAAGCTTCGTGCACATTTGTGATTTCAGATTTCTTTCCAAATTTGATTGATTGAGGTTTGATTATACTCTCAAAATCAGCATATATTGCATAAGGCACAGGCATCTGATTTTGATGATTTTTAAATTTTACAGTCTTTTTACCTTCTTTTGGCATTTCTATTCTGCAAGAATTTTTGTTGAAACCATCACAGTCTTCTTTGTGTTTGGTAAGTAGTTCTTTTCCAGAATAGCCGTGAAGACAACGATCGCAGAAGTAAGTTTGACCATGGTGTTTGTTTTGGTCCCAGACTAGTCTATTCAGATTTTTAATCCAGCAATAGTGATATTTTGTTGTTAATTTTTTTGGTTCTTTGGAATAATCATCAGGGTTATAGTTGTCATCTATAATTCCTTCTTCATTATTTGGATCGTCTTCGTTCTCTGATTCAACCTCAGTGTATTCAGATATTAAGATCAAATTAATTCGTTCAATATCTTTTGGTTGTTCTGATATTTTATATGGAAAAACAGATACCTTTTTATTTTTTCCTGTTATGGTATATCCATAAATGTTGATAGCAAGGTTGTTTTGTTTCTCTACTTGGGAAATTTGAGAAATTGGAGTGGGAAAGTCAATGTTATCTTTCTTCAAAAACTCTATACTAGGATACTTTGATAATCTGTATGTATGATCTGCAGCTGGATTTAAAGCAGAATTTATTGCATGGAACAAACATTTATCATCATTTTTTTTCACATTTATAATTGCTTTCTTATCAGCTACTGCTTTAGGTACAGGAATATATGAAGAACCTTTTAATGGTTCATACTTTGCAAAATTTAAGTAAAACGTAACACAGTGATCAATCTCCAATCCAGATGCTGTGTTTGTAAATCTTTCAAGGCTCTCTTGTATATTTGCAGATGATTCATCGTAAAACTCATCTATTTTTTCAGAGGTTAAAATTGCATTTTGTTCACTATGTAATACTGCTGTGGTGTATTTTTTGGTATCACCATCATCTTTGAATAAATTTACAGTGAGACCTAATTGAAACTTTAATCCATTCATCTTTGTCAGCTCTTTGCTTATTTGTTTTGTAATAATAGATTTTTTATCACGAAATAGTTTCTGAGGGTCTTTGTATTTTTGGACAGATATTTCGTATGCTTTAAAATAGCCACACATTGGTTTGTCAACCAGTTTTAATTCTTCTTTAGATTTTCTATCATTAAGCTCTTTCAATTCATTTATAACATTGTCTCGTGATTTAGCATATTTCTGATTTTGCTCATCTTGTAATTTATCATATTTCTGCTTTTCTCGTTTACGTTGTTTCTTAGCACGTCGTCTCTTGAGTAAATTTTCTAATGTTTGAGATTTAACCTCTTTTGAAGTTTCCTTTGGTTTTAATGTATTTATACCGTCAGATAGCGTTTGCTTATCTATTACACCTTTTTTAAACAGAAGTATTAATTCTTTTATAGTCTCCTCGTTTTCCATACTTTATTTGTTATATATTAAAAATATTTTTTCTTAAATATAAAATAATTATATGTAAAAAAGACAATGGAAAGTAATGTTTGTCAATTTCTTAAAATTGAATTACATAATCCATGTAAAAGCAAGCCAACAAAAGATTCCGATTATTGCAGTTTGCATAAATATGATTAAAAACAAGTCATGTGTTACCGTGCCTAAAATGTAAAAAAGGCACTTCTGCAAGATATCAAGTATGTGTTGGTTGTGGTGCTCATTCAATTAGAATGAAACATGAATACTGGAAGTTAAAGTCGTACAACGCTGAGTGTCTTCGATTTAGATGTATTGAGGTTTAAAACATATTTTCTAATAACAAATTTGTTTTGTATTAAAGAAACATTTTATAATATTACAAACAATTTAAACTTGCGTTCTTCACTACCCCTGTTTTAAAAAAGTTTGTTAACATAAGTTTTGATGTTTAACCTCTATGTTACAATAAAATTTAAACATCTAAATTTAAAACATTTTCACAATTCAATCTTAAAATGTTGGGTTATTTAGCGCCTGGGACATGCTAAATAACCAGTTTAATTGACTTAATTTTCAGTAAACTGAAAATGTTTGTGGGGTGATTTTAGATTATTTTGGGTGATTCTCCTAGTGGCCCAGAAACCCCAAAATACATATATATCAGATACGTTAACGAAGTTGGATGCCCTTTTTGGTGATATTTCTACCAACGGCATGATTATGCAGGAATTTTTTAATAGTTTTCAGAAATCGGAGGAATCTGTCACATCTTTTAGTTGTCGTTTGGAAAGTTTGTTACAGATTGCCATTGACAACAAACATCTTGCCAAGGAGGCCAAGAATGACCTGATGCGGCATAAGTTTTGGACGTCACTCCGATCTTACAGGCAGATTCTCCATCCGGATATACAGTCTGTCCGAGAGTGGTTAATCTGGAACAACGCGGTAACTGTGCCAAGATTGCAGTTAAAATGTGCAACATGTCTGCGAAATCTATTACATTCCGACCCAAGTCTGATATTTGCCAGATCAGTGAAGTCAAGGTGGTGGATAACCTGGCCTCGGATCTTGGCAGTATGACAGTGACTAAGGAGGGTAATGTTTCACCCCTGGAAGAACTTGGTGTCAGAATTGATACGGCCAATCTTACGGAGGAGCAACTTGCACGTGTCCGCCAGATCTTAGGTACCTGGGACCATATATTTTCGAAAGGAGCTGCCCATATTGGTAAGACTGACCTAGGTCAGCACAAGATCGTGCTAGAAGACGATATTCCTTTCACAATGCCATACAGGAGGATACCACCAGGCATGTATGAAGAAGTACGACAGCACATTAGGGAGATGCTGAAAGCCGATGCCATTAGAGAATCTGACAGCCCATTCTCATCTAATGTGGTACTTGTTTGGAAAAAGGACGGTTCGCTCCGATTTTGTTTAGACTGGAGGCATCTAAATAACAAAACACGGAAGGACGTATATATGTTGCCTAGATTTGACGACACTATTGATACCTTGAGTGGATCAAAGTACTTTTCGAAGCTAGATCTTCGATCAGGCTACTATCAAGTGAAAATGGAGGAGTCTTCGAAACCCTACACTGCTTTCTCCGTAGGTAATCTCGGATTCTATGAGATGAATCGCATGGGAATGGGACTTTCAAACTCACCTGCCACATTTCAAAGGCTTGTGGAGAAGTGCATTGGTGACATGCATTTAAGGGACTGTCTCATTTTCCTTGATGATATTTTTGTATTTTCGCAGACATTCGAAGAACACGTTAAACGTCTGGAAGGAGTGTTCTCCAGATTGGAACAACATGGGCTATTGTTAAAACCCAGTAAATATGAGCTGTTCAAGAGCTCAGTGAACTACTTGGGCCATGTTGTGTCAGAACATGGAATAGCAACTGACCCAGAGAAGACAGCAGCTATCAATAATTGGAAGCCACCAACCAATATCAAGGAACTGCGACAATTTCTTGGCTTTGCAGGCTATTACAGGCGGTTCGTGAAGAACTTCTCCCAAGTTGCACAACCCCTAAATGCCTTGCTGGAGGGTCATGGAACGACAAAAGCTGCCAAGAAAGCCAAGAAAAATATCAAGAAGTAAGCTGTTGTGTGGAAATGGAGAAAGGACCAACAACAAGCATTTGATACTTTAATAGAAAAATTGACGACACCACCAGTCCTTGGATATGCTGATTATACCAAACCTATGATCCTACACACGGATGCCAGTGGATTTGGTTTAGGCGCTGTACTATACCAGCTTCAGGAAGGCAAGGAACGCGTAATAGCATATGCTAGTAGGGGACTGAGACCCAGTGAAAAGAAGTACCCAGCGCACAAGTTGGAGTTTTTAGCACTGAAATGGGCAATTACAGACAGGTTTCATGACTTCCTCATGGGAACTACATTTCAGGTCGTAACGGACAACCCGTTGACCTATGTGCTAACAACAGCCAAGCTTGATGCCACCGGACACCGCTGGATATCACCATTAAGCAACTTCCAGTTCACCATCATTTATCGCCCTGGAAAGTTTAATGTTGATGCTGATGCTGATAGTCTGTCAATACAACCAGAGTTGATCTTTCCTGATCAGGTTAAAGCAATCTGCCATGCAGTTAAAGCATCACTACCCTTGGTGCACTGTGTTTCTGAAGTTGTAGGTCCTCAACCGGCCGGTGAGGAAATAACATCGGAGCCTTTTAACCAGATAGACTGACAGCAGGAACAGAGAAAAGATGCCACAATAGCCAGAGTATTAGACCACCTTGGATGCGGTTCTCGGCCAAGGGAGGAAGACCTCAGGAGAGAAACACGCACTGTACAGAAGTTCCTTCGAGAATGGAATCGCCTTTACGTAGAGGATGACATTCTGTACAGAACTGCCTCCTTTGATGGTCAACAGACAAGACAGCTAGTCATCCCAGAGACTTACAGGCGATGTTAACAGGAAAGTGGAAATCTGTGGCAGATGTATTCGTCAGAAGACACCAGTTAGGGTGGTAGCAGAACTACACCCTATAATGACTGCAAGACCAATGGAATTGGTCTGCATGGACTTTCTTAATCTGGAGAGGTCAAAAGGAGGCTTTGAGCATATTCTGGTCATCACAGATCACTTCACTCGGTATGCTCAAGCTATTCCTTGTCGCAACCAGACGGCCCAGACGACTGCCAGAGCCTTGTATGACAATTTTTTCCGATACTACAGTTTTCCGGAGACACTACACAATGACCAGGGACGGAATCTTGTCGGGAATGTCATCAAGGAGCTGTGCAAGATCGCCCAGATTAAGAAAACCAGAACTACACCATACCACCCCATGGGTAATGGATCAGCGGAACGGTTCAACCAGACCTTGTTGAAAATGCTCGGGACCTTGGAAGAGGACCAAAAACAGGATTGGAAATCCTACGTAGCGCCAATGGTCCAGGCATACAACGCAACGAAGAGTGATGCAATTGGTTATTCGCCCCACTATCTCATGTTCGGGTGGCATCCTCGTCTCTCAGTAGATGCCTACTTAGGTGCTTCAGTAGATGCTGAAGAAGCTGCATCAGAACCACAGACGTATGGCAAGAAGCTGCGTGACAGGTTGCAGGTTGCGTATGGTGTTGCTGCAAAGGAAGCCAGCAAGAACGCTGCTCAGAACAAGGAGCGATATGATCGTAATGTAAGGAATAGCTAGCTTGAGGATGGTGACTGAGTCCTGGTGAGGAAAGTCGGTCTGCAAGGGAAGCAGAAGTTGGCAGACAAATGGGACAGGGATCCATATTTGGTACTCGCGATGCCAAATAGGGATATCCCTGTATACAGAGTGAAACGCGAGGATGGACAGGGTCCAATACGGGTGCTACACAGAAATATGCTGCTACCGTTTACCTCTATTCCCTCTGAGGTCCCATGCCAGATACTAAACCGTAAGGTTGTGTCTAGAAGTAAACCCACCAGAGCCAATCCTCGGAGTACCGACACAGAAAGTTCAAGCTCAGATTCTGAACCCGAGCAACATATTCAGAATGGTACTAGACAGAAGAAAGTACGAAATGGACCATATACCACCTCTCTAAGCGAACGCCATGAAAGTAGCACCCTTGAAGATGCAAACCTTCAATTGGATGAGAGCAACTTTAATGCGAGTCGTGACAGCGTGTGGGATATAGATCCAGATTCACTAGGTCGACCAGCTAGACCACCGGAACATCACCCAGAAGGTCCACCAGCACAACTGGAACATCCGCCAGATGGTCAACTGGAAGTTCAACCAGAGGATCTGCCGGTGCAGCAACCGGAGCCAGTACAGCTGGAACATCCACCGGAACGTCCACCAGAACGTCAACCGGAAGATCACCCAGATGGTACACTGGTGCAGCAACCGGAGCCACCGAGACGGTCAACCAGAGAACGGCAACCACCAAACCGATTGTGATAGTGGGTTGTGCAGCAGACAGCCACAACACCAAAACAAGAGATTTATTATGTATAATGTTATTTTTTACCATTTTTCAGTGTATGATGTCAGTATTTGTCGCGACATGTAATGTCGTGAAGATATTATGCACTTGACATTTGTATTTTAGCTTGATCAATCTCATTTCCCTTTGAGGTTGCCTTCTCAAGATAACCCATTATGATGTGATGACGGGACGTAACACCCCATTAATTGTTCTGTTTTCCATTTCGCAGATACGTATGGAGATGGATACATTTCAGATAATATTGGTTAACAATTTTAGAATTTATTTCGGCATAGTATATGGATGCTAATCTGTTTGCTTTCAGACTTTGGAGTTGGTCCTTTTTTGCTGAAGTAATATTATTTGCAAAGATAATAAATGTACCTGGTTAAGTCAGTTATTTTAAATATTTTCAGGTATGCTTATTTGTGTTTATTTTATAACTTTTAATTAAATGTCTTATTTACAGCGCTGGCATCTGGTTAATAAATGTCAGGAGCCATTTCAGTGAGCCGGGAAGTATGTAGCCGTGCCTTTAATAGTGGTTCAAGGGAGACAACTGCTATAGTTCTCTGTAGTATGTTTACTCATATTTATGTCCCTTATTCCACAGGTAGATAGCTGGCTATGTTCACAGTACTGAGTAATAACTGTAAAAGTTAATGAGACCATTTATCATTAGATCAATGTATTATTCATATTGTATGCGGTTATATATGTCTTGACAAACTGAGTATTGTACAAATACAGCTTGGTTGACAGGATTGAGTGAGTGAAAACTAACTTAGGTCACCCCTAACACTGCTTGGCATGATAACTCTAACTAACTCAGTCTTTGCCTACCTTCTCTAAGAGAAACACCTATTTCAGTACAGAGATGTAATAATATATATTTTAGTAGTTTTCTATAGACTTGTAAAGGTTTGATTGAGAACGTAGTTTATATATTTTACAGCTATTTGATTCTTGGTAAATAATTGGTTGCAGAACCTAAATATGGATTTGTCTGGTGAGTTCTCGATTGTTTGGTATATTAATGAAATTGCCGCGTTTGTAGATAATGTATTGTTGTAATGGCTGCAATGTCATTCATGTTGTAATTGTTTGTTAGATGTGATGTTTGTATATATTGCAGGCTTTATATTACCCATATATAAAGAAACCTAAATCATGGATTGGAGTTGTTGAATTGACCCCCATAAGACCATGGTTACATATACAACAATATTTAACATGGACATTAACCTAACGTGGCGTTAAGTTAACTTTAACGACACGTTAAGGTTAACGGATCGTTATACAACTGGGCCCAGGTAGATTGATGTTGAATTGTGTTCGGCCGGTTAGCACAATCGGTAGAGCATCGGAACGGTAGTCCGAAGGTCCCGGGTTCGATCCCCGGTCTGGCTGCACATTTTTCTAGCCCTGTGATATTCATACATTGGGCCGATATTGGGGCACTATATCATGCTTTTGTGTATTTTGCGTCTTTTTTACAAGTACTTGCTTTCCCAGCTAGTATTCTAACGTTCGTTTGACAACGTTGGCCCAACGTAGTATTGTCAAACGTTGTCACGACTGTTGCTTAATGGCGTAAAACACTGTAAAGCAAGACAAGTTTGCTACATTTCCGCCATGCAGCTAGAAGTGAATGAAAACGTCCATCCTTAGAAGTTGGTCTACATCACTTTAAACGAAGCAAAATAAGGGAAATAAATTCAAATATAAAAATATCTTTATAGGTCAATTAATTGATTTTGAAAACTAGAAAAACTAACGTTGGGGCGACGGTGTTGGACCACCGTTGTTGTACAACAATTAGTAAGTTGTAGACAACTTTACATTTTGGACCACTGTGGAAACGATGATCAGAATCAAATGGGCCTCAACGTAAAAGTCCAACATCGGGCCAACCGTGTGGGCCCAACTATTTTCCACCATCAAATCACAGATGGTTTGATGTTGACCCAATTTTCCATTATTACCACCTTACATTGGGCCAATGATAGACCAACATGCTAGGCCAATGTAAAACCGATCAGCAAAATCAGATGGGCCCAACGTAAAATACCAACGCCGTGCCAACGAAAGAGATGATATTGGTTTGATGTTGGCCCAACATGTGCATGATATCTGGGTTACTATCCACTCCCCTGTAAATTAACACTATCACATTTGTATCTATCTCACTCTCAAACTGTTCTGTCTATCACACTTGTACTTTTATTTTTACTTGCACAGACGCGCACCTTCTCAGAATCCTCGTAAGACGGTGACGGAGTATATAAAGGAAGAAAGTCTATGTGAGGTTGAATGTATGTTTTGTAAAACTGAATTGTATATGCTCGGTGGACAAATATTCGTTAATTCTCGATAGAAGCCATACATTAGATTATTTTAATTTTGCATATTGTATCTATGTGGATTGACCAAGTCAAAATATTGTCCACAAAACTCCAACAATTTTGTCAGTTTCAATATGTATTTAAATTATTATTGTTTATATTTAAAGTTAGATTTCAAAAGTCAAACTGGCTCTTTTTTGCTGAGTAGTTATTAACATTACGTTAGTCTTTGTGTTATTTAAAAGCATGCCTTTACATTTGCACACGTTTGATAAACTATTTATTGCTGTTTCTAAATTGCTTTCACTTGTCATATAGGGTCGAGTCATATGCATAAAGGTCTGTATTTACCAAGTCAGTATATAGTATATAGTGGCAAATTATTAATAAACATTAAAAATAGTTGTGACCCAAGATTGAGTCCTGTGGCACACCATTAACTATACAGTCTACCTCGGAAGTAATTAATGTTTTCAACAGCTACCTTTTACTTTCTATTGAGTACCACAGAATTATTTCACCAGCAAGTTTGTAGTGCTTCAGTTTTAGTGCTTCAGTTTTCTTAACAATAGTGTGTGATCAACAAGAATCGAAAGCTTTTTTTTGAAGTCGACCATTAGTACAACTCTAAAGATCCATTATTTATAGCTTCGAGCAATTTACTAATCATTCCTAATAAAACAGTTTCAGAAGAATTGTTCGGCCAAAATACAGACTTAGTTTTGTGTAGTAAATTATAATATGTAAGGAAATGCATTAATGAATCATGTTTCTCTAGTACTTTTGAGAGAACTGGTAGAATTGAAATGGGTCTGTATTAATGACATCATCTTTAGAACCAACTTTTTGAAGAGACGTCACTTTGCCTTCCTTCCATTAATCAGGAAAAACTGATTTTTTTATACGTTGGTTGCAAATGTAGGTGACACAATCTGTGGTTATGGGGTACTGCTTTTTTAAGCAAACGTGGTCCAATATCATTACATCGTGTGGCCTTTGTAACATCAATATGTCTCAATAATTTTTCAACTGTTTCCTTGGAAATTTCAGGAATTATAAATTAAGTGTCAGAAAGGTGTTTGCACAGAATGATTAAGGTTTATCAAAGGCTGTGATGTTCTCCTCCTGTTTCAGTATAGGAAAATGTTAAACTTCTGTATACGCTTAGCAGAGCCTCGGTCCGATAATAAAACAGGCATACCGAGGTTTAGAATTCTCTGAATCGGATACCCATAAAAGGCTCTTATAATGATAATGTGTTGATAAGCTATAGGATTTTATATCCCGTAAACACTTCTGATTAAACTATATTGGAACAACAGTCTCATAGTTCGATGAGATGAATGATGAGATTTTCCATTAAACATTATATAATGCAGTGACTGAAGTGCAAGGTGTTATCATCTGAGCTACCGAGACCAAAACATTGTTAGTTCTCAGTTGCATATCAGTGTTTTAATTATCTTGTATTATATATAGATTTGACAACAATTGAATGACTTCTATTTACTTATTTATTTCTCTTATAACACTAATTTAAAGACATTTCAAAGGGAACTTCTTTTATTTGCCACCTCAAGAGTGGTGATATCATATGCTTGATAATGCCTAACAGCTGTATTAAGGTATGTTCATATGTTAACGTTGTTTTTTTATAAGTGTATCTATCAATATATAAGGTATGTGCTTTCTAGTCATCAATGAAACTTTGTAGTGGGGTAACAGGATGTGGCCTTGTCAAACAACTGTATCCTCAAAAAGTGCAATTCAGCATTTTAGGGCTATGGTAAAGGGCAATGCCCGTCAGCATTCTAGGACTGACGGACACTGTTTGAGATCGTGTGTTTGGCTATTGGAGGAGACGCATCAATCGATATTGAGTTGATTGCAATGCATTTAATCAATAAAATCACGTTTATATTATAACTTGGTGTGTAACAAAATTAGTTCATATGTACTAAGAGTTTTTAACTGTGTCGGGAACTCATATTTCCTGATTTTAAATAGGAACTTTGATAGATTTTTGACAAATGCATCACTTTTAATCGATGCGTATATCTGATAAATGATATTTTAATAGTTTCATTCTATTGATAAAGGATGAGTCGTTTTCACTTTTTTTTCAGCAGATTCAATCATCTAGTATCAAGAAAGTTATGATTTAACAAGTTGTGTAGTTTTGATTGAACTTCGGGTCTAGCTAAACGTATATATTGCTTAAGATAAGGTTCAGATACGTCACAGCGAGCTTTAAGAGGAGTCCGGAGAACATTATATTTGCCAGGATGGCGTGTTCCGTCAGGTACACGTGTATTGACTGTATGAATATGGTGTGTAAATTATAACTCGGTGTCACAAAGATAGCAGCAGCACTCTGGTGATAAGAAATTGCGAAGCATGGATGAGTTATGTTTCATTTTACTCTTTATTCTTTGTAAATGTCTGATAATTTAAACCGTTGTTCTGAAGTAAATATCTGCCGGTGAAAACCTAAATAGTTTAGCAGGATATTGGCTTTATTTCTAGTACGTTTTCAAAAACCATGATGTATTATAGTAATTTACGTTATAGATAATAACCGTTGTACTGTAGATAGTTATTTGCAATATGTGGTTCAGATTGTAAGGACTTTTTCTACGGAAGTGTTATTACTTCATTGCACGTGTAATGTGTAATGTGTATTGTTTATTGTGTAGTGTACAGCTCTCTGAGGCTGCTTGTTGTCATTATACTTCAATCCCTCTGAGGTCGCTATACCATTATAACGTAATATAATGTGTTAGCGGGATGTAAAACCAGTCATTCTTTCAGTCACGTTGTCTACGCTTGAAAAATAATTATAAACTTCACGGTTGAATTATTTTGTTGTAAGTTTCCTTATTGCATTGCAATCAGTTATTAGGTATTGTGATACCATAGCGTTTTATTCAAATACATGATCTGATAACATTGTAGGACTGAGTATTTATTTCGTAGCCTTATCTTCAATGACGACAGTCAACAACAAACACACAAAGAAACAAAGAACAACTTTAAAGATGAATAAAAGGCAAAATAAAACATCACAAACACCAACGAGTTGACAATAGGGATCAATAGGGCTACCACATTGGAACGGTCAGTGGCAAGCAAAGGCAGCTGGGGGTTTAAACCAGGTTCTAGGGTGCACCAAACCTCACTCTTATCCTATTGTCATCTCAATAAACGAGACGGAGTAAAAAAGATATTCCCGCCAGGTTATAACCTCTACCAAAAAAGGCAGCATTAATAGGCAATATAAGTAAAACACATCAATGATTATTAATATATAATATTTAAAAAATGCCTAAAAAGCCTCAAAGTACGTACTCCATGACTTGGCAGAAGCCAGAGCAACAAGAGAATAAACAGGTAATGGTACGACAGGACAGGATTAAAGACAAAAAAAATTAAAAAGATTAAAGACAAATAACAAACACTACCGCCCTATAAGAATTTAGGTAGACGTCATCATAGGGTCCACAATCTGTCCGGTCATCACACAATCAAAGAGGAAAGCATAGTGGCAAAATGTAAATGGGTCTACAACTTTATTCAGTGCGTTGGAAAAATAATAGGGTCATAACCTCTTCTGGTAAACTTTTTAACAGGTTTAATAAAGACTGTATGACGTTTGCCTAAATCCTCAATAGATGGTGTCCTACGATTAATGGTGTGTTTTCTTGTTGGCCAGGTTACTGAAAATTCATTAAGTTCATGCATTGTGGCTTTATTGGCTTTTGTCTTTTTATATTCATATATACATCATAATCTATGAGTTATATTTGTATGCCTATTAGCGTTGCCTTGTTTGTTTGCGGGAAGTGAAGTATAAGGTGCATTGTTTGTCCATTTGCTAGCAACTGTCTCTCCGCTGTTGTGCTCAAATGGGTCTGTTGAACAAATGATAATCATAATATGTTATACACAATTAAGATCACACATATGAGTATTACTAGAAATAAAAATTGAAATACAAGTCGTGTACATGAGCAGCCTTTAATTATGTTCCAAACAATGGAGATAGGATTTGATATTTTACGAAAATTGTAATTTGTGTTTTGTCAATAAACGTATCTGCAAAATGTAATTGTTGAAAGGAAAATAACTGGAACGAGTCAGATTTTCGTTACCCTATTAACCGTTCCTGATAACACTTTTCAAGCCGTTTTTCATGTTTGTTAAGCTTTCTTTTGATTCATCCTCTTCCGTTGTGAAACTAACCCATGATTCAACTGCTCTGCTCAATGGAATGGGATCCTGCTTGTACGATTGGAATAATCGTCGTACTGACTCAACATTTTCAAAACCGAAGTTTCGGAAGTCGATAATGAATTCTTCCTCAGAGATGAACGAATCCTTGTCTGTATCAACAAAGTCCTTGAAGCCCTGGTTAAAACCTCTGACCATCCGGTTATACAATGTATGCTTTTTGGTTGAAAATTCTGCATTGAAGTCATTGACAAATTGTGATTCGTTTACTTCGCGGATATATCCGTCGAAAAAGAAATCATTCCACCATTTGCCGAATTGTGTTTTTACTTCCTTTGTTTTATCAGCGTCAATATGGTCTAACTTGAGAACTGATTCACTGAAAGAACAAGCACATGAACAAATACGATTGTTATACGACTCATTTGGGTTGTAGGTAAATATATAGGTTTATAAGCGACTTAGTACTGTCTCGCCGCAGAGCTAAAATGTGTATGTTTATTTTTTCCGTTCCGATTACATTGGTTGAGAATCCGGGTAGGCATTGTATTGGGTATTTGGGTAGGTTGGGCATTACGACTGCGCATGCGCGAATGACGTCATCCGATGATGAACTATGTTGTGAAATAGACATGGTTCTGATGCAATGTTGTGAAATGTTTTTCTTTTTTTAGAACATGACAAGAAGATGCATTTTTCAAGATGTTGCTTAATAATCTTATTTTTTGAAATAGGATGAAAAGACAGACGAATTTCGGAACGAGAGTACTTCTAAAATCTCCCAGTTTCCTTTATCAGAATAAAACAATCTGCAATAACCTTACAGTAGAACATTAAGCGCAGTGTATGAATGTCTTATCCACGGGTCAGTGTGTGCTGTTTGTAAAATAAACACAGGTGATGAAATCTGTATATCAGACAGAGAATACAAGTGATTTAAAACTCGTATTTTACCGATAACGGAATTCATACAGGGGATTCTAAACCATTTGAATGATCCCCTATTTATCAATGTGGGAAGACGTAATCTTATTGTAATTGGTCGTCAAGAAAGATCATTATCTCTTAAAGGGTTAAACGACTATTTTCGCGCGTATAGGAGTTAACACAGCTGTATATCAATTATGTTTAAACGGTACTTTAATGTATTGTCCATAAAATAACGTGCGTTGTTTTGGATGCATTATTGAAGAAATATGATTTTCGATAATTCATTTTTACATCTGCAAAGTGACATCTAAAGTAGACGAGACGAGACAATATTTTATGAGAAAAGAAAACAGATTAACATTAGGATGAAGGTGGTTTGTGATCCACAATATACGGTGAATTTATGTTGAATATATAAAGTGTACCACATATTGTATAGCCGCTTCATTTTGAAAACCGATATGTAATGAATAACTGTTCTCTGATTTGTCAACGCTCAACTACTAATACTACTCTACCACAAACATACACGCACGCACGCACACTCGCACGCAAACACACACTGTAAATTGCATTTACATTACATACTATATTTATAACAACACAGAAAATCAAACAAATCATACAATACAATAATGATAGCATCGGTGTACACTACACACACACATTTGAAAATATACGGACATTGTGAGATCGGACATTGTGAGACCTAACATATGAAATAATAACAATACTCTGCTATTGATTTAACTTTATGTAAACATTATACATAGCCTAGCCACCACCAAAGCCATCAACAACAACAACTCACCACCACTAACACCACAACACCACCACATTTCGACAAGTGTCTGCTAGTCAATGTAAGTAAACTGACAGGTCTAGCTACTGCTGTTACTACTACTACCACTGCTCCTGCTGCTGCTACCACACACACACGCTCACACGCACACACATACAAATACACACGCACGCACGAACGTACACGCACACACAATGTACTGTTTATTCACATAACATACTATAATTATAAAAAAACAATAAAGTCAAACAACAAATCATTACTATAATAATGATAGCATCGGTGTACACTACACTACACACATTTTAAAAGATACAGACATTGTGAGACCTATTCGAATAAATAATAGCAGCACACTTCCATTTATTTAAATATATTTTTATTGTAAAACATGCATAGAGTAGCCACCGCTACCACCACCGCAACCACCACCACCAGCTCCACCACCACCACCGCCACCATCATCACCCCACCACCCCACCACTCCACCACACCACCACCATCACCACCAGCTTACAACCAGTACCACCACCACTACCACTCCACCACCCCACAACTACCAACACGACCATCACTATCAACACCACAATTAACACCAACACCACCAACACCACAACCCCAACACTCCAACGTCCACCAACAACACCAACACCACCATCAGCACCACCCCATCACCACCACCACTACTACCCCAACAACAACGCCACCACAACCACCACCACACCACCCCACCCCAACACCGCAGCCACACCACCCTACAACCACCACTACCCCACCACCACCGCCACTACCACCACCCTGCCACGACCACCAACACCACCACCAACACCAACACTAACATCCTACCACCACCCCACCAACCCACCACCACCCCCACCATCACCACCCAACCAACAAACACCAATAACACCACCACCGCCACCACCGTCACAAACAACGCCAACAACGACACCCAATCACCACCACCATCACCCTACCATCACCAATACCACCACCAACACCACTAAAACGACCACCAACTTCACCGCCACCACCCTATCACCACCACTACCCCACCATCAACACCAACAACAACACCGCCACCACCATCATCACCACCGCCACCAACGTCACCCCATCTTCACCACCCTACCACCACCACCACCGCCATCACCCCATCACCCCCATCACCACCACCCCGCAATCAACACCAACAACATCACCACCACCACTACCATCACCACTATTATCACCACCGACAACATCGCCACCAACGCAACCCCACCACCACCACCTTACCACCACCGCCACCACCCCATCACCACCACCACCACATCACCATCAACACCAACAACACCACCACAAGTTCCACCACGACCACCACCACCAACAACAACAACAAATCCACCAACACCGCACCACCGCCACCACCCTACCACCACAAACACAACCACCACCACCATCAACGCCACCACCAATTTCACCGCCACCACCCTATCACCACCACTACCCCACCATCAACACCAACAACAACACCACCACCATCATTATCACCACCATCACCGCCACCAACGCCACCCCATCTCCACCACCACCACCGCCACCACCCCATCACCCCCATCACCACCACCCCGCAATCAACATCAACAACAACACCACCACCACTACCATCACCACCACCAACATCGCCAGCAACGCAACCCCACCTCCACCACCTTACCACCACCATCACCGCCACCACCCCATCACCACCACTACCACCACCACAGCACCATCAACACCAACAACAACACAACTACCAACACGACCATCACTATCAACACCGCAATTAACACCAACACCACCAACACCACAACCCCAACACTCCAACGTCTACCAACAACACCAACACCACCATCAGCACCACCCCATCACCACCACCACAACTACCCCACCAACAACGCCACCACAACCACCACCACAACCACCACCAAACCACCCCACCCCAACACCGCATCCACACCACCCTACAAGCACCACCACAACCACCCAAAACCACCACCAACACCATCCTACCACCACCAACAACATAACCACCCCACCACCATCACCACGCCACAACCACCACTCCACCACCACCACCACCCTATCACCACAACCAGCACCGCCACCAACGACACCCTACCACCACCACCACCACCACCACCACCACCACCACCACCACCACCACAACCACCACCACCACCAACAACACCACCCCAAACAACACCACCACCACCACCCACTCACCACCACCGCCAACACCACCACCAACTCCACCACCGACACCCTACCACCACCCCTTCACCACCACCACCACCCCACCACCCTACCTCCACCACCATCACCACCATCACCACTCTACCACAACCGCCACCCCACCACCACCGCCACTACCACCACCCTGCCACAACCACCAACACCAACATTAACATCCTACCACCACCCCACCAAGCCACCACCACCCCCACCATCACCACCCAACCAACAAACACCAATAACACCACCACCGCCACAACCGTCACAAACAACGCCAACAACTACACCCCATCACCACCACCATCACCCTACCATCACCAACACCACCACCAACACCATCAAAACCACCACCAACTTCACCGCTACCACCCTATCACCACCACTACCCCACCATCAACAACAACAACACCACCACCACCACCATCATCATCACCACCACCAACACCGCCACCAACGCCACCCCATCTCCACCACCCTACCACCACCACCACCACCGCCGCCACCACCCTATCAGCCCCATCACCACCCCCCCATAATCAACACCAACAACAACACCACCACCACTACCATCACCACCACCAACATCGCCAGCAAAGCAACCCCACCTCCACCACCTTACCACCACCTTCACCGCCACCAGCCCATCACCACCACTACCACCACCACACCACCATCAACATCAACAACAACACAAGTACCACCACGACCACCACCACCAACAACAACAACAACAAATCCACCAACACCACACCATCGCCACCACCGTACCACCACAAACACAACCACCAACACCACTACCGCATCTAAAGGCACCCCACCACCACCACCGCCACCAATCTACCACAAGTACCAACACTACCACCACCACCAACATAACAACCAACAACACCACGACCACATCCGCCGCCACCACATTACCAACCACCGCCACCGTCACCAACGCCACCCACCACCACCACCCCAACACCGCAGCCCCACCACTCTACCACCACCACCACCCCACCACCACCGCCACTACCACCACCCTGCCACGACCACCAACACCACCACCAACACCAACACTAACATCCTACCACCACCCCACCAACCCACCACCAACCCCACAATCACCACCCAACCAACACACACCAATAACACCACCACCGCCACCACCGTCACAAACAACGCCAACAACGACACCCAATCACCACCACCATCACCCTACCATCGCCAATACCACCACCAACAACACCAAAACGACCACCAACTTCACCGCCACCACCCTATCACCACCACTACCCCACCATCCACACCAACAACAACACCACCACCACCATCATCACCACCGCCACCAACGCCACCCCATCGTCACCACCCTACCACCACCACCACCACCACCGACACCACCCCATCACCCCCATCACCACCACCCCGCAATCAACACCAACAACAACACCACCACCACTACCATCACCACCACCAACATCGCCACCAACGCAACCCCACCACCACCACCGTACCACCACCGCCACCACCCTATCACCACCACCACCACACCACCATCAACACCAACAACAACACCACAAGTACCACCACGACCACCACCACCAACAACAACAACAACAAATACACAAACACCACACCACCGCCACCACCCTACCATCACAAACACCACCACCAACACCATCAACGCCACCAACATCACCACCGCATCCAACGGCACCCCACCGCCACCACCACCACCGCCACCAATCTACCACCAGTACCAACACTACCACCACCACCAACATCAAAACCAACAACAGCACCACCACATCCGCCACCACCACATTACCACTACCACCAGCGTCACCAACGCCACCCCACCACCACCACCATCGCCGCCGCCGCCGTCGCCACCACCACCACCACCAACAACAACACTAACACTACCACTATATCACTACCACCACCAACACCACCACCCCATCATCAACATCAACATCACCACCACCACCGCAACCACCCCACCATCAACACCAACAACACCACCACCACCATCACCACCACCGCCATCACCACCACCACCACCAACACCACCAGCACCTACACCACCACCACCACCACCACCGCCACCACCGCCACCAATATCACAACCAACAACAACACCAACACCACCATAGCCACCACCACCACCACCACCAATGCCACCCCACCACCACCACCACCACCACCACCATCGTCACCGTCACCCTAACTCCACCATAACCAACAACCCCAAACATTCACCAACAACGCCACAACCACCAACGCCACCACCCCATCACCACCGACAACACCACCACCGCAATCACAACCACCACCACCGCCACCAACAACACTACCACCACCACCACAACCACCACCACCAACAACAACAACAACAACAACAAACCACCAACAACAACACCACCACCACCACCGCCACCACCCCATCACCACCACCACAACCACCATCACAACCACCACCACAAAACCTTTGTCAGCAAGAAAAAAAAAAGTTTCTTCCAGACATAAATCGTCCTGTTTTTTTCTTTGTCTGTCAATTAGTAGCCCTCCGTCTTAATCATCGTTTCCATAACGGCAAACGAGGTTTCACGAGAAAATTAAAAGAAAAGATGGTAAAAAGTCAGAGTTAAAGTAGTGGCTAATTACAATAAAAACACGCGGTCGGTGTGATATTTGTAACTTTGGTGAGTCGCATGTAGGCACATACATGCAGCAGTCATGTTTGAATGCATTTCGTAATGGCTCTATGAACCTCGGCTTAAGATGACTACCGAGTAGTTTTGGTAACTCTGAAGGCATACAAAAACAAGAACTACATGTTATGTATACATTCAGGTAATGTTCTGCTCAGTGTTTATGGTATTTTAGGTTTTGTCTGTGGACAAGGCCTTTAATTCCTCGTCCGTCGTATGATGACATAGACAGGACAGTCCATCGTAACAGGAGCTATGCTAATATTTTCAATAGTAAGAGTAGGGCATATTTCCCGGATTATTATGTATCATTTTTCTCTCTATGGCAGCTCTAAAAATAAACGTATATACTGTATACCTTGCCTTCTCGATATCAGCTGATGACATTATTCCATCGTGGTTCACGTCAATGACCTGGAACAAAGTCTTCCACTTTGATATTAAATAATCGTTCGCCATGTTGGTGCTAAAATACAAATAAAGTTGGATTGAAAGGTAAATGAATTCGATAAAGCAACGGACAATTTACCAATACAAAAGTGAATCACGAGACACATGCACAAGCGACTGTCTAATATACTGTTTACTACCCATCTTCGCTGGTCAGACTATTTTACTCAGTAAAACATAATGTAACCATTTTTTTGATGGCGGAGTGTTTGTCGTAGAACGATGCAATAATATTAGCAAAAACTAGCATCTATTTAACTTTATAGTGCGTTTGCACGCCGCAACCATTTCTTGTGCAGGGTGGTTGTTTCATTCTTCATTACGTGACAGAAACATTTTGAAGAGAGTACCTTCAGATAATAAGCGCTAGAAAGCACACACACACACACACACACACAAATATATAGATATATATTTATAATTATATATATATAATTTAAAGGTGTTTAAATCAACACATATTGAAATACAGAGCATATTACGAACACAATATTGTTTCTCCGTGAAAGGTGTGCATCACATTTAATAACATGCAACATAAACTAGTAATTTATTTGCAGGCCAATCGTTTCGGAGCACGATTCTCGTGGGTTGAATAACAATACAGGAGTAAATTAAATGATTATGTTTAAAACAAGAAACGCCACACCACACACATAAACGTGTTGACAACAGGGGTACTGCCTTGGATCGGCTAGTGGCAAAAATGCCTTGGAACGGTTAGTGGCAACAATGCCGCTATTTTCATGAATAATAAACAAATTGTTTCCTATTGAAATACTGGGTTGTTGAATATTAAACGTAGGATTCCTTGAGTATTGATTTGGATTTTAATCCATAAGTTACAGTTTTATATTGTGATTGTACATTTTCAGATGTATCAACATTGCAAACCTTATAATAACGTTTTTTCCAAGTTTTTATTAAGTTTTGATTACGAAGAATATATATTTTAAGAACATCAAAACACGTCTGAATGTTTCCTGATTGGGCTGCTTTTACGCAGCTTAAGTCTATATGCAAGTTATATTTAATATAATACACTTCAGAAACTCCCAAAATGTTATAATGAGATGGCATGGCAATCCATTCGTCCCAATCACGTACAGTGGACGACATGCCATCAGACAATAGTGTAACAGTAAAAGTAATGCGAAACAACTTTTTTTATTTAGTTCATAAACCGATATTCTATAACTATGTATGAATGTATTAAAACGTATATTAATAATGTGTCTGTAAGATTGTATTGGAATATTCGTATATACTCAATACGTATATGTAAAAGGCGAGATACGTGTTATTCAGTAGTATTACTCAATCAGAGGTAGTACACATAGCATTGTATAATTACACGTCAACGACATATATCTACTGGATAACATGCGGTCCGAAATATAACATGCTCGCCCAATTTAGACAAATATAGATATACAAATCGAACAGGAACAGCAGCATTCAAGGACGACAAAGGTCATGCATATGTTCAGAATAGCTGGCATGAAATAATGTCAATATTATTAATTACGCTTGATTAGATGATGCGATAGCTTTCTGTAAATACCACGGTATAATGAAGATAGTATACGGTATTTGGAAAACATATCGTGTTGTTTGTTTATAGAAATGAGCCAGTAACCACGGCTCACAAATCCCCTTTAGACGAAGACGATACAACAACTTGGACATCTTCTTTTTACAATAGCGCAATTAATAAACCCATTAGTCCGGCGTGTGTAAGGATTCTATTTGTGCATTTGATGAACCTCTTTTCAAATCATATCTGTCCTTGTATTGCTTTTTTTGCAGGAGGAAAGGTATGTCGATAAAGTACCCAAAATATGTTGGCTTAACTATACCTTTCTTGAATTATATCTTTCGCCGTGTTTCGATTTGTGGACTTGCTATGAAGTTTGTGAAGCACTCACCTTCCTATTAGATCATATTTTCGTCAGGTATGGTACCACCGTTTATAGACAAATTGTTGGTATCCCTATGGATACGAACTGTGCACCACTTGTCGCGGATTTGTTTTTATTTTGCTATGAAAGAGATTTCACGTTGAGTCTTTCACCAGATACTCAGGCAGATGTCATTGAAGCTTTTAATGACACCTCTCGATATCTGGATGACATACTGAACATTGACAACCCTTTCTTTCCAACTATGGTTGATAATATTTATCCTAAAGAACTTCGGCTTAATAAAGAAAATATATCTGATAATAACGCTTCTTTTCTTGATTTAGATCTCTCGATTGAAAATGGTAAAATAATTAGCAAAATCTATGACAAGAGAGATGATTTTAATTTTGACATTGTTAATTATCCCCACTTGGATGGGGATGTTCCCCGAGCAACTTCTTATGGGGTGTATCTGTCACAACTTATTTGTTTTTCTAGAGCTTGTACTCGAGTTGAGGACTTTAATATTCGTAATCGTTGTATAACTAAAAAGTTACTCAATCAGGGTTACCGTTACCACAAACTTCGTAAAACCTTTGCAAAACTGTATTATCGTAACCATGGTAATCCTGATCTTCTTTCGAAATATAAATGTAATTTAATGACTCTTCTGCGACAAGGACTATCACAACCTCACTTCTATGGTGATGTGATTTATAAACTTCGTAAGATTCTTGGTCATGATCACTTTCATACTATCTTTGTTAAACGTGTTAAAAAGTTTATCAAAAGAGGTTATGACCCTATCAATTTGCAACGTACTGCATGCTTAGTGGTGGACCCTTTTACAGTTCGCCACTATGCTTTCCTCTTTAATTGTACGATGACCAGACAGGCTGTGGACCCTCTGATGACGCCTACCTAAAGCCCATTGGGACGGTGGCGTTTGATGTTTGTCCATGGTATTTCTTGTCGTGCCCTTAATGGTGTATTCTCTTACTGCTCTGGCTTCTGCAAAGTCATTGAGTACCTTCATTATGGCTTTCTAGGCTATTGTTTTTTTGTATTATATTTACACGAGCATATTTGTGTTTTATTTATATTGCCTATTGATGCTGCCTTGTTGGTTAGAGATTAGATCATGGCGGGGATTTCTTTATTTACACTGTCCTGTTTTAATGGGATGACAGTAGGGTTAGTGTGAAGTTAGAACCGGTTTCAACCCCCAGTGGCCTACTTTGCCACTGACCTTTCCAAGGCGGTAGCCCTATTGTCAACTCTTTTGTGTTTGTGATGTCATTTACTTTTATTATTACTTTTGCCTTCTTGTTTGTCTGTTTCCATGTGTGTTTCTGTGTTTTGTGGTTGACTGTCCTCCTTGAATGCTACTTTCCCTGTCCGATCATTTATATTTCTTTAGCAGAGGAAAGATATGGTCGATAGACAGGTACCCCGAATAATAATAATACATAATACATAAAAACTAAAGTGACACTGATCGTATACATGAACAGTGTGCAAAATTTATCTATCTATTTAACTTTATTTGATGAGTGACGTATTTCATATAGGATGTATAAAAAAATATTTACACTGTCTACTATGATAAAGAAACAATGTTAACAGTTTATATATTGTCATTGATGTCCAAGCTTATTTCAGTATTTTAATATGCATATGTGTAAGGTTTATGGATGATGTCCTCCAACCTCCATAGACATATGATGAGGCAAATACATTTTCTTCTTCTCTCTTTTCTTCTTCTTCTTCTTCTTCTTCTTCTTCTTCTTCTTCTTCTTCTTCTTCTTCTTCTTCTTCTTCTTCTTCTTCTTCTTCTTCTTCTTCTTCTTTTTTCATTTACTTCTTCTTTCATTTATATCATTGACCATATGGATCTGTTGTCCAACACGCGCTAGTTATTTAGGGTTGACACTTTACACTGTATTATATTAATTTGAAATACCATGCTTTTCTATTAAATTTTTATTTCCGACGGCAATCTATAAATATTAGTCATTTAAGTATGGAAATGTCATAATTGACATTAACATTAAAGAAACTAACCCGACATATAACTGTAAAATTACATGATAAAACAGTTGACCAAAACTCTGTCCAGGTATTCAGGTCATATTATAATGTATATGTGACGATGAAAAGTATACAGGATCTTATAATGTATATGTGACGATTAAAAGTACACAGGATCTTAAAATATCCGTGATTGAATATGCGTAATATGAATATGAGTTGGTAACCCTTAATTAGAAGCTCCGGTTTTGAGGTTTGGCCTTGCTGGTTAAAGCCGTTTATATTGTGTCTGTAGGCTTTGTATTCTCAAAATATGTAAGATATAAATATAACTCGGAAGTCAATTGGTTTTGAATCAGTGTACACCTGTTGTAAAATGTGATTGTTGTTGGCAGGATAGCTACTTTAAGCCAAACATTATTTTCTCAGACGGTCTGTGTAATTATGTGTACAGACTTTTGTTAAATGAATGGAAAATGACATGTATTAAAGATGAAAAAAAGGCAAGATATGACATCCCACACATAAAAGGGTTGACAATCGGGCTACCGCCATGGAACGCCATCTAGCAGCTAATATGCAATCATAATGTTTTAAATAGAGAATATAGTTAGTGTATTATTTTAAAAAAATACAACATTGAAGGTGTCTTAATTATGATTCATAAAACACAATAAATACCGAAAAGGGGTTCCTTGGAAGCAACCAGCACAAACAAGACTTCAGAACTCCAGATAAGACGGGTATCTGCGTAATTATGCATATTTGTTGATCAAAAACACATTAAAATAACATGAATGCTTACACAAACGCATTAACAAAATCGTCGTTAAGTATTGAGAACCAAATACCCGCGTACATACTTCAATCGAAAAAACGAGTGCACCCAATCATATCCAATACTTATTGAAGTTTGAGGTATTGAAGGACAACAAAGTACCTCCAACAATTTGAAAGTTGAACAAAATAAGTCGACTGTTTGACACAAATTAATACCATTTAAAAATACAGACAGCTATAATAAATATATATATATCAGTACGGGAGCAGACAAGTCATTTCACGTGCCTGAACCGCATAACTCAAACATAAATAATTGGGGTTGGAGGCAACGTAGTTCCCATTTTGCGAGCACGTGCAGCTGCGCGAATTTTATAGTACTCTTTTTAAAAACCCTAGTTTAAAGCGTAGACTAGATGACAGAGAAAACAAATCATATCAGAAGTAAATTATTATGTCGGAGATTCACCAAACAATCGTGTTGACAGGTTTTATAGAGATATCATAGTCGAAAATCGCGGTACAAATGCGAAGATCGAAACAAAGTAGTTTTTGTTTTCTTCGAAATTGCCAATGTTTCAAAACGGGTACAAAAATTGTATATTCTTAAATATTGTTGAAATTGCCAGGAGTTGAAGATCATTACCTGATCTACCTTTTTTGAAAATTTCTTATTTTTTCGTGAATATACATTTTGCGTGCCCGTTTTGAAAGTTGGTACCTGCATTTCAGTCTTTCAGAGGCTATTCAAAATGGCGGCGACACAGAAAAACACCCAGTCAAGGGCCAGTCAGTCGCACGCCATAAACCCTCACTTCTCCCTGGACAAATTCGCACTGTCACTAAAACTAAATTGTGAATTGAACTGAACTGCTGTATTTTAATTGCCACAGTCCAAACAATGTGCTAAAAATAGCTCACACACACGGTGTACACGTATTCAAAGGTCAAATTATGCAGATGCATGCATACTGAGTTACACACATAGACATTTGTACAGGAGTGGAATTAAGTTGTTAGACCTTTATCGAAACAGTGATCGTATATAATTCCAAGTTTTACATGACTGACTTTAGTGAGTGCGTAATTTACAATAGATCTATCATCTATGTCGGAGAATTAGTGAAACACACCAAGATGGCAAGAAAATGAAATGGGTCATGGCATGGATTGTCTGATTGTCTGTAGCCTGTGTAGGGATTTGTGTAAGTAAATACACTTTTAATTACTGTACTGTAGTGTAGGACAAGTGTTTAACATCGAAACATATGAAATGGTGGTGGTTCATATATATTAACTTAATTCTGATCATTTTTAGAACACAGGAGTGATGAATGATTGATGAAAATGTAAGCCTTGAACATACTACTTATTCATGAATGCCAGTCTTACATTTTGGACAGTATCCAGAAAGTCCAGTTGTGTTTTAAGAAAACTATTATGGAAAGCTGGCATTGATAGCATTAAGAAAATTGAACATAGTTATTAATATTAAAATTAAATGGAACAATATGTTATTTTTCAGGTCTGTTTAAATGAGGCAGTGTCAGAGTGCATTGTGTTACCACAGCCTGTTTTCACAGTCATGTCACAGTCTCACAGTAATCTGTAGAACTACATCAAGAGCCTTGTGTAAGCCAGTGTGTAGGTAAGCACAATTTCAAAAAATCTATGAATTTATTAATGTATATATGTGGCATTGTGGACCAGCACTTAGTCTCAGACTTCTTATACTAAAAATAAAAAATGAATTAATGGTGTTTTACAGCTCATCGACACATAAATAGGTCATATTGTCCATAGTACGGATGTAAAATGAATCGAACAAGATAAAAACATCCTTGTATTACATCTAAAATATTAAACTTAACCAGGACCCTGACTTAACATAATGTGCTGGCATTGACCCAGCGATAGCATGGCGGACGATAACAATCTGGAGCTTTCGGGTTCAAGTCACACATGCACCACTAAGTTTCGTCTGTGTCTTCGGGCAATACACCACCTTCCCTCAGTCTCATTTGTTGTCCAGATTGGGATTGAAACTGGGGGTTCTCTATCCTTCGAGCACCATAAAGAACCATAGAAATATATTCATTAGTAAGAATAAGGCAGGTTCTCAAATTCCTATCATATGTGTCCTCCTTCCCCTCTCTCTGGGGTGGCTCTAAATAAGGTATACCGGTAAAGTGTTGATCAGCCGAAAACAATTTTTTTTTAATTCATCTGACATGTAACATTTTTTTCTAAAATCACTAATTAGAAGTTTTATAGGTTTTTTTTGGTCATTGTTTCAACCATGTTCTGTTCAATTTATATTCTTATAAAAAAAGTTCTATAGTCACTTTTTATTCATCTATTTCAACTCACCAACGTGTTACCTATAAATTTAAGTTAAAAGAAAAATATGTATGGTTAAACAGAATCTGTATCATTTTTATTTTCAGAGTCCCTGATGTCCTGAGATGCTGGGAAACTGTACTGAAGTCACAAAATATGGGAGGATTTTATTGAAACGAGTGTCTAGTCACATATATATTATAATAAATTTTTACAACATAATCAGCCGAATCAGAAATACTTAAACGAACAAGAATAGAATAATGCGACGGTGTACAATATTATTACTATTTTTTTTTAATCATGAATACCTCATACGGACAGTACTAGCATCAACTTCAAGAAAAATATGTCTAGAAACAATTGTGACTTGAGGGAAGGTTATTTGGACCCACTAATTTCGAAATTCCCAGGATCACCAGTTCAGCAAAATATCATATCAACATACATGTCTGACTGTTGACACAGGTGGATCGATGGCGACTTTAACTGGACAGTTCATTGGAGTGGCTCAAAATAAGGGCTAATACGAAAATATAAATGTGTTTCTGTTAATCTGACCGACCATGCCCAATTTCTTTATTGGATTAAAATGATGTTTTCTGAATTTTATTGGATTATAAAGTTTGTGGAATAACAGATGGCAGGAGGTGTATATTACTGGTTCTACCCAGAAAAGTGGTTGGTCTGTCTCCGCAAAAAAAACAACAAACAGATACATGTATATATATAACCCCACATATGTTGAAAATGACTTGAGCCATATAAACAATACAGGCGGAGAGGTGCGCATATTAAAGGGACATGCAGCATTCTGTTTTTTTTTTAAACGCCAAAATGTTATAATTTAAATATATGCAAGCGTGTGTAAAATCAATTCTTGATTAATCAATCGAGGTGCAAATTTTAATGCTTGATAAATACTTGATAAATGCTGTGTGTCCCTTTAATAAATAAAAACAATTATTGTATGATGCAATTTAATTTTTTATGTACTACCCTTTATATTGGGATGTTTTGATATTTGAAGTAAAATGTTTTAAATCAAATAAATAATTCATTTTGATATCTGACTTGTTACATATTTTTTACTTAGTCATGAAAGATAATATTTAAGGCATTAATATGTACCTTAAATGTTTATTGTTTACCATCGAATGGTGAGGCGGCATATGGTGTTAGTTATCTGTACGTCTATATCCTTCCACAGTTTTTAACCAATCTTTTCGAAACTTTACATGATCTTTATCTATAGCATATCGATTTTGCATCAAAATAAAATTTATTTATGAATATATATTCTTGCATTGTACAATTTTTCACGGATTGTTTTCAGTGCGGTCATTCAAGTCCCA
>JAWPHD010013959.1:0-64531 GCA_037043455.1 Cyrtodaria siliqua | reverse complement strand
GCTGAAAAACTAGCCGACTCGACTTGTTTTTCCTGTCCCTTTAAACTGTAGCTTATTCTGAGATATGAAATCAAATGAGTTTTATGTCCTGTTAACACATCATATTAGGTAAAATTGGGACAGCTACCTCAGAGAGAAACGAGATGGAGTTTATCATCAGACATGCCTATGCCAGGGAATGAACCCACATGCAGAGGTCTGCAGTAATAGTACTGGCACTAGGCCTTATCCACTTTGCTACCAAGATGGTGCTACACTCTGGATATGCTTTAAAAGTGTGTTCTTAGTATATAGTAAAGGGACACATGCCAATCTTAGAAGAACATTACTACTTAATGTATTTATTCCATTCAATGTTTACCTTTAATAACGCACGAATGTCAAATTATTTTTTTATAATCTAAATATAATAATTCCGGACACTGGAAGAAATCAAAATTGCCATGTGTTTTTTTAATGATGTTCATATAACATTCAGGGATTTTTTTCAGTCTATGAATAACAAGAGGCCAATGGCCTTGAATCTCTACTGATAGGATTTTGATAGCTAGATCAGCATTCCTGTGAAGTTTCATGAAAATCCTTCAAGTAGTTTCAGAGGAGTAGTCGCTACAAGTTTTCATTATATAACTCTATGTAAACAAAGATGGTCGCTGACAGCCATGTTTAACATCGAATCAAAATTTTGGACAAGGATCAACATCATTCCATACTCATCATTTTAGAAAAAGTCCCATATCAATATCACTTATAGTTTTAAAGAAGTACTCGCTACAAACTTGTTTTTGAAAATCTAGTTTTAGCTGTGGTGGCCATCTTAAATTTCCCCCGACCAACCTGAAATGTCGAGTAGTTTCAGAGGAGTAGTCGCTACAAGTTTTTACTAAATAACACTATGTAAACAAAGATGGCCGCTGGCAGCCATGTTTAACGTCGAATCAAAACGATTTTCGTCAAGGACCAACAACATGTCATGCTGATCATTTAAGAAAAAGTCCAATTTCAATATCACTTAGAGTTTTCAAGCAGTAGTCGCTACAAACTTGTTTGTTAAAAATCTATTTTTAGATTTGGCGGCCAGCTTGGATTTCACATCAACATGAATTTTTGCTAGGATCAACTAAACTTCATAGGCAACATTTCTGTTAAGTTTCATGAAAATCCATTCAGTAGTTTCACAGGAGTAGTCGATCAAAAAAAAAAACAGACAGACGGACGACGGACACCGCATAAGCATAAGTATGGCATAAGCTCTGCTGATAGAGTTACAGTATCTGGGTCATGTTCCATAGCCAGCCTAATTGTTCCAGAAAACCTGGAGTTATGGCACCTGAATTAAACAAAAAGAATTTAAAAAAGTGGGGCATATATTTTACAAACATAGTCTTCCAAATTAGCCGGTAGTCCGAATCCCGCAGTCAGTAAAAATCGTGTAAATTTTGCCTGTCGGGCATGTTAAAAATTAGACGAAAATGTAATACCAAAATGAAGTCAGCTTGTAAACTAATTTAAAGGGAGATTTATTTTGTTTATACATCGCCGGAAACAACTCTCAGTTTCAGAACAGACTGGTTTTCAATTTTATTTGCTGTTTTCGAACGACGTTGGGGACAATAACGAAGGAGCAATATTTAGTATGAATCAATACCGCGAAGTAAACCCGACTGATAATTAACTGAAGATCATTTCCTGTCTAATTTGTAACCTACGATGAGCTTTCTTCGTTATTTCGAAAGAGCGTAACCCTGTAGAAAAAAAGTAATGCAGACCTTAGTGACTCAAAAAATAAACAGAACACTTAATTTTCAGACCCAATGATTGAGAATAAAGTGTCAAAACAATCAAGTTCTTTATTTTATTTGTGATATTATTCTATAGAAAATGTAACTTTCTGTGACAATATACATATTTGTCTAAATATTACACTGAAATTACACTTTAAAAAATGTGGGTCAGTAGAAATTTTTTCGGGCTAGTAAATGTTTGCAAGTCACATGCCTGATGGGCTAGTAGCTCAAAATGTTTTCGTGAAGACTGAACATATCTTGTTTAAAACTTGACTCCACCTGTCCCAATCTTGCCTTTAATAAGAACCATCTGGAACTTCTTTTGTGGTAAGCAACATTTCCCACTCTTACTTAATAACTTTAGAGCGTCTCCATGGCCGAATGGTTGACGTTTCGTTGTAAACCTACGCCTCTCACCGCTGCGGGTTGAAATCCCACTGAGAGCTCGACTTGTAAGTGAGCAAGGTGTCGATTTTTACGGATGGCGGGAGGTGTACAGTACTGGTTCTACCCAGGAAAAGTGGATGGTCTGCCTCCACCACAAAAATCGACCGTCGCATGTGTTGAAAAAGACGTAGAACACCATACAAACAATATTCTCAATATTGTTTAGATTTGAAAACATTTATAGAAGAAAGTTTATCTGAAATATACCTTTTGTTATAGCATCTTCATCCCACAAAAAAATGTATGTATGTATCAAGTAATATCCCTTTCAACATGTAATCTTTCAATACTTTTTTTTAAACAAATTAGACAGAAATCGCGTGTTTTTTTCCCACAAAATGACCAGGCTAGAATCTTCATAATTTTTTAGAAAAAAGCCATGACTTGAAATCCCGTAACAAAAACACAGACCAGTTTGGCATATAAAATCATTGTTGTGGACCTAATACTTGGACAGTTATATAGCCACAACGTAATACTTCCCATTCCCCAGAGCTACAGACAGGCAGAGTTAAAAATGCCAAAAATACCCAATTAAAATAAAAAAAGCATAGGTATCAATAAAGTAATCGAATTTGTCAAATGATAAAACAACCAGTGCAAATTGAGCATTATATGGGTTGTTGATGGGACACCCAGTAACCTTGTATGAAGCCTATTGTAAAAGAAGTTGATTTTATAAGAGTTTGTGTATACAATATATATATTATTACAATACCCCAAAACAATGTCGCAAACTTTTATTGTTTTATTTTAATCAGCTGAAATCATGAAATACTCAATTAAATAAATACAGATGAGTAAATAACGGATTAATCAAAAAGCTTATCTGTAGCTCTGCTTCCCTACTGGCATTTAAAAAGTAAAGATATATAATTATATGCCCTTAACAGCTTCAGCTAACAATTTATTCTTCCAAGTGAAGGTATACATTCTTTCTTGATTGTTTAATAGTATGATTGTTTAATGGTATGATTGTTTAATAGTATGATTGTTTAATGATATGATTGTTTAATGGTATGGTTGTTTAATAGTATGATTGTTTAATCGTATGATTGTTTAATAGTATGATTGTTTATTTGTATTGTTATTTAATGGTATAATTGTTTTAAATGGTGTTCAATTGTATGAGTGTTTAATGGTATGATTATTTAATAGTATGATTGTTTAATGGTAAGATTGTTTAATAGTATGATTGTTTAATAGTATGATTGTTTAATGGTATAGTTGTTTAATGATATGATTGTTTAATATTATGATTGTTTATTGGTATGGTTATTTAATGGTATAATTGTTTTAATTGGTGTTTAATTGTATGAGTGTTTAAGGGTATGATTGTTTAATGGTAAGATTGTTTAATGGAATGGTGGTTTAATGGTATGATTATTGAATTGTATGGTTGTTTAATGGTATGATTGTTTAATGGTATGCTTGTTTCATAGTACGATTGTTTAATGATATGATTGTTTAATGGTATAACTGTTTAATGGTATGACTGTTCAATGGTATGATTGTTTAATGGTATGATTGTTTAATGGTATGATTGTTTAATAGTATGATTGTTATATGACTGTTTAATGGTTTAACGTTTTGTTGATGTGATTTTTTAATGGTATGATTGCTTAATGTTATGATTGTTTAATGGTATGGTCGTTTAATGGTATGGTTATTTAAAGACATGATTGTTTAATAGTAAAAGTTTTTAATGGTATGATTCTTTAATGATGTGGCTGTTTAATGGTATGCTTGTTTAATGATATGTTTGCTAACAGTGTTAGTTAATGGTATGATTAATTAATGGTATGATTGTTTAATGGTTTGATTGTTTAATGGTATGGTTGGTTAATGGTATAATTGTTTAATGGTATGGTTGTTTTAATGGTGTGTTTTTTTGGGAAAATGCAGACAGTGTTTATCAATAGTTTTAGATAGGAATTTTATCTACACGGTTAATCGTTTCAACTTTGCAATACAGTGTCCTGGTTATGTCAATAACCTGAGCCAACTCAGTTTTATAGTTGCCGCTTTGTCGATCTTGTCCGGACATAACTCAAAAACTACTTAAAGCTACAGAATCCCTATATCAATCGATTTCTTCTTTGTAGGCGTGTCTTTATTTGTAACTTCATGTTCACCAGCTCATGTCGAAATCGGGTATTTAAGCGAGCAAATATAGCGAAGGAAATCATTTACTGTATACACATCGACCAGTGCACATCGTACCTATACACAGGTAACAGTAATTTTTACAAAAAGAAAAGTTAGCTTCTTTCGGGGCTCGAACACACGACCTTCTGATTTCAAGTCCTGTGCTCTAACCACTGAACTACAACGCTACTTGAGAAAATAGTATACTAACTACAATATATTATGAGGCAAAATAACTTATTATATTTGAACGCAACTAATGATGGATAAATAAATATGCAGTCCATATTGTCGCTCGTGTAAATTAACATTGCCTGGTGTAATACTGTATCTTATCAATATGAAACTAATACTTCGCCTCATATCAACCATATCTCGACTTGTTATTTAGCGCTTGATGAGTTTGTGTACGCGCTCTTGTTATTACGTAATGCCTATTTAGTGTTAAAAATGCTACAAACTACCAATAAATAGCAGTGGTCTAGAGGTTCAGCGTACATCTTTCAAAAATTACAAGTGCAAGGCTGTAGTTCAAATCCCGTTCCGGGCAACTATTTTTTTATCACATATATTCTGGAGCCGTATATTTATCGATGTTACCTGTACGGAGGCTAAATAAAAATGTGAAATTTTACGTATCGATTTCTCCTTATATACCGACTTTTGGGGTGTTCGTCGATTTGAAACTACTTCACACGTGACTCATTCATATTCATGAGTTATTACCAGTTAAAATAGGGACTGTACAGCTTTTAGGGACTGTAATTAGACTTCATACACTGATAGAGTGTAATAAGGGGAAGTGCCGAGTATAAGTACCACAACTCTATCGTCATTCACTATAGTTATTGCCCTTTGTAAAGTTATAATTATTGTGCGGAGAATAACTCAAAAACTACTAATGGAACTGCAATGAAACTTCGCACAATCAAATAGTGCAGTGAGAGGTCCGTGTCTCTGTCTGTCCGTCCGTCCGTCTATCCGGAAATCTTGTTTTTAATTGATTTTGATTTGGTTGAATGGTGTTTTACGTCAATTTTAGCACATGTAAGGCCATATATGACGGTCGATGTTTTTGTGATAGAGGCAGACCGCCGTATTGTTTACTAGGTAGACTGTATACCTCCCGACATCTGAATTAAAACTCCAAAAGTTGTCGTATCGCAGTAATACAGCATGGTTTTCGTATCGAGTCTATCTGTCATTGGTCATATTCGTTTCCTAAACAATTACCAGTATACTCGCAGGGGAACAAAACTTGTTCCAAACGTACACGTTGTGCAATCTCAAAAGTGATTTCGGTAATAACTCATGGTAAAGTGTAAAACACATGTTTTGTCAAAGATTATTCTGATTTTAAGCAGTGTTGTTAAGTTAAATGGAAAGCCGTTTGGGACCCCCGCTAAAAAACAAACGGCTTTCCATACTTTCTTATACTTGAATTGTTTTTTAAACAATATGTTTATGTAAGTACATGCAAATATTTAAATACCAAACTGGCATATGCAAAATACCTCGGTCAATAATCATCTGTCGGCTCATTTACTAACACACACACTTTTCCCAAATCATCAAATTATTTGCTATTGTATTGTGTTCTTCTGTCTCATTGCTATGTTGAAGGGAATATATATCTTAGTTGTGTGTTTATTGTTGAACTTGTAGCTTAATACAGTAACATGCAGGTAGGAAGATAGAGGTAGGGTATATTCCCAAATCAGATGGTTTAACATTTCATAAGGCGTCCTATCATTGTGTCAGATGATATCTGTCATGCAACTCTATATTATTAAGTTAAGATTTAATTACATCATACTTGCAATCCGATGTTTGCAGTTATTATCCCCAAATATGTTCTGAATGTTTAAGGTTATTGCAGTCATCATTCTATCTTACGAGCACACATTTTTATTCTGATAATATCTGTATTACTGAAACAAAACACCACAACTTACGTCAAGATGTTATCTGAAAGTTAATGGAAAGAGCATCAAACGTATTTAATTCTTAAATTGTTTTTATGATGCATGTGTCCATATGTTAATATCAGTTTTTTGTAAATGTCAGCTGCTTATTCGTTGTTTAATAATGTATACATTGGTAACATGTTTTAAGCAATAAAACACAATCTCATTTGTTTGCGGACATTCTTCATATACTTCACCGACATATATATGTATATATATACAACTTACATACTTTTGAATCCCAACTCTATAGACACAATATAAATGGATTTAACCAGCCATACCAAACCCCGAAATTGGAGCGCCGAATTAATAGTTACCAAGTCATACTTCATTTAAGCATATTCAATAACACAATTGTTGTAAAAACCGTGAATAAACCTATACTTATTATTTGACCTGAATACCTGGATAGAGTTTTGATAAACGGTTGTGTAGTGTAATTTTGCCATTATTTGGCGGTTAGTTTCTTTAACATATAAATATGCGAAAATATGTCTTCACGAGGAACACTTAGCTTGGTATACACCTCGATGATCTCGACATTATTTTGGGTTTTGCAACAGCATTTCGCTATGTTACCAAACTATTTATCATAATGTTGTAAACCATGAAATTGTTTGAAGATACTTGGGGCTTCGTTTCGAGAAGCTTATTACGATATGTGTACTATAATGTGCAGGGCTTCTCTTCATACGAAGCTGAATGTAGGAACACCCTACCAACCCAACAACAATTTATGTTGAATAGCATGTACATTCCGTCTAGCTGATTACTATCACATTACTATGAACAGCTGATTATTACTATATAAGATATACCTTTAATATAAATACCATCGACGTCGTTATGTTAATTACACGACGTCAACAGAGACGGGTTTTTTTTCGAAGGGGTTTGGTGTCAATAAAGGAAGTACACTGAAATAAATATTCCGATGACCAGCACATTTTATTTTAAATTCCGATAGGAAATTAAATTCTCTAAAAAATACTAAAATTGTGCAGTTTTTATCGAGCCATATACAAGATAAATGGCATTAACATTTGTTTTTTTCTTAAAATTCCTTGGTAAAAAAGCAGCGAAAGACATAGGAAATTCTATAAATAATAGTTTACAGCCTAATTTAAATGATATAATTTATATACAAGCATGGTTTTAGGCAAGCGTAAAATAGCTGCCGAGAGAAAATAGCATTATATCTGGATAGGAACTGAGAACAAAGGCACGTGTTTTAAAACAATATTAACAAGAAAAGTCATAGTATACAATATATACTATGACGACGAGCGGCAATAAGAATGAAATTTGTAGAATATATTTGATTTAATTCATTGCATTGGAATTAGAGCATCATGTGTGGTTTGTTTGTGTAAAATTAATAGCGAGTTCTATTTGGTGTAGCAATGGCAGGGAACAAAATGGAAAAGCAAAATAAAGATAGAAAGTTTTTTATTTGAAACTAAACGTCCAATTGAAGTGCTTTGCTATAACCAAGAAAGTGCTATATTCGCTATTTTTATATTAAGCAAAGACTGGAGGAGGTGGACAAAAAGGACTTTCGTTAAAACCGACAATTCGCTATAGTTGAGTTCGGCTATAAATATGTATTCCGGCTATATGTATTCTTTTGACTATAAATAATATTTTTAAAGCACAATTATAAAAAACCACACACTGAATATGTATGAATACTTACAATTTACATACGGCAATAATATGATAAATGACTATCAAATGTACATATTTGTAAGTTCATGCTGTACAAAACAACATTACTGATGTGGCAAACAAAATGTGTATGTACAACTCAGTGTGTCAGGTCCCTGCCAAGACTTGAACTTGAATCTCTCTTCTCGAAAGAAAAGCGTGTTTCCTTACACTACAGAGATCGCTTTGACACCACAAAAAGAGTGTACAAAACTAAGCGAAATTAATAAAGATGTAGATCAAAAGAATGTCAAACTAAAACTAGAAATTGTTATTGTCCATAGGACAAAAACGTATGGCTCCCCCACTCGCCCGAAAAGACATAATCCAACCGTTCTCATTGATCTGAGATCGTTTTGATATTCAATATCCCTGTGACTGTATCTACTATCTGTATCAGTAATATTTACTGGTCATGACCAACCATCCTTCTAAGTTTGAGGATCCTAGGTCCAACAATTCTCTAGTTATTGATTGAACATTGTTTTGTTATTGCTCGGGGAACGTTTTGATATCAATAGGGGTCATGTTCTGGTCATGACCAACCATCCTTCCAAGTTTGAGGACCCTAGGTCCAACCATTCTCTAGTTATTGATTGGACATCGTTTTGATAGTCAATGTCGCCGCGACCTTGACCTTTGACCTAGTGAACATCGTTTTGATAGTCAATATCACCACGATCTTGACCTTTACCTAGTGACCCCAAAATCATTAGGGGTCATCTACTGATCATGACCAACCATCCTTCCAAGTTTGAGGACCCGCAGGTCCAACCCTTGTGTAGTTATTGATCGGATATTGTTTTGATAGTCAATGTCACCGCGACCTTGACCTTTGACCTAGTGACCCCAAAATCAATAGGGGTCATTTTCTGGTCATGACCAACCATCTTTTCAAGTTTGAGGACCCTTGGTCCAACCGTTGTGTAGTTACTGATCGGATATCGTTTTGATAGTCAATGTCACCGCGACCTTGACCTTTGACCTAGTGACCCCAAAATCAATAGGGGTCATCTACTGGTCAACCATCCTTCAAAGTTTGAAGACCCTGGCTCAAACCATTCTCTAGTTATTGATCGGAATCGTTTTGATAGTCAATGTCACCGCGACCTTGACCTTTGACCTAGTGACCCCAAAATCAATAGGGGTCATCTACAGGTCATGATCAACCATCCTTTCAAGTTTAAGGACCCTAGGTCTAACTATTCTCTAGTTATTGATGGGACATCGTTTTGATAATCAATGTCACCGCGACCTTGACCTTTGACCTAATGATCCCAAAATCAATAGGGGTCATCTACTTGTCATGACCAACCATCCTTCCAAGTTTGAGGATCCTAGGTCCAACCATTATCTAGTGATTGATCGGACATCGTTTGTGACACAGACAGACAGACAGAAAGCACAAAATCAATATGGCTCCCCCACACACTTTCATAGCGCATACCCCATGACTTCGTGTATATGCGCAGTTCCACGTCATACTGATGCTTCTCACAATGTTTGGGGTATGGCAGAGGTCACAGTGACCTTATTTTGGTATGCGACACACCGCTATCCCAAGATGTATCCACATACCAAGTTTGGTATTTCTAAGTGTTATTGATATTGAAAATATGGTCCGGACAAGCATTTTCTATGACAGATGTCACAGGTAAAGGTCACAATTACCTTATTCTGGTACGCGACACATCGCTATCCCAAGATTTATCTAAATACCAAGTTTGCTATCTCTAAGACTTAGTGTTATAGTATTGAAAATACGGTCTAGACAAGCATTTTCTATGACAGAGGTCACAGGTCAAGGTCAAAGTCACAGTGGCTTTATTTTGGTATGCGACACACAGCTATCCCAAGATGTATTCACATACCAAGTTTGATATCTCTAAGTGTTATAGTATTGAAAATACGGTGCAGACAAGAGGTGAAAGAGTCCGTGGATGCTCTACTGGCTAAATGTGCAGGGGACCGTAACACATTTTCAACATTCATTCAACCGGCACATGGCAATGATATAGGCCACTAGTTGCTGAATGCCAGCCAGGGTAGCAGGAGAACTAGTCTATACAAAGTTAATGTATAACAAAACTAAAGGTCTTTTCCAGGTGTTCCCACTGTTTTCAAGGACAATTTATATTATTACCTGATCTCCTATATAAATGCTATATCGTCATTTCTTGCTAATTCACTAAGGAAAAGACTGTTCCCGGTGAAAACGAACTGTTACCGGGCTTTAGTTTCGACTGTTTCCCTCACGTGCTGGAATTTCCCCGATTACTATTTATAGAAGGAACCTCAAAAACTCGGCATTTTCCGCTGCACTTCGTGACGGGCGGAAAATGCCGAATTTTCCCACACATTGAACATCTTCCAATCACTTGCTTTTTTCACCATAGGTTCCCATTATAAAACAAATTTTCATTTTCACTATTTCGTACAGTAACATTAATCAGGTAATAAAACAGCTATCACATGTGTGTTTGGGCAACAGTCAAAACTGTTTTCCCTTGGTGTCGGGGGATGTCAGTGTGAACTGTTTCCCTCGGCCTATCGGCCTCGGGAAACAGTTCACACTGCCATCCCCTCCACCTCGGGAAAACAGTTTTGACTGTTCCCCAAACACACATGTGATAACTGTATACCAGTGTTTGTCCGATACCTTTGTTGCAAAACGTTAAATTGTTCGCAGTACTAATATGTGACACCACACAAGATGTTAGTTTATTGTTTTTGACAAGTATTGTTTTTAACCCTCTGTTTTTTAGGCCGTTCTCCCTCCTATGAAGGAAATTTAGTGTTGACATTTAACTTGTTCTCAGACGACATGCTTTATCGATTCAAATGATTAGACGCTTGCATATACGACGGAACATTGCGAGATTTATTTGAAAATACTCGGCTAAAATCGTCAACATATTTTATGAGTCAACCGGTGAGGTAACGAATTTGTACGACAGCGATCGAAAACAAAAGTACAATTTGGGGTTCACATTTCATAGAGCATTAACACATCTTTACGATTGTTCACGAACACCAATAGTTAATTTTTATGGGCTTACTAGGCCATTCGCCAAATCGCCTTAGGCGAAAAGTAACCTGAACTGGCGAATGAAAACCGTAAGAAATACACACCAAATTCGCCAGACATCGGCGGTCTGGCGAATCCAAATTTCCGACCGATTTTGTCTAAAAGATCTCGGAAAATCCCGAATTCTAATTCACAAAGTCTTTCACTGTTTATAAGCCACTATCCCGCTTAGTGTTTTAGCTAATTAGTGACAATCAATTGTGATCGATAAATTAATTATGTCAGCGTTTATTGAAAACCACTGTCAAATTGTCGGTGCAATGAGACTCCGCCCACTGTTACGCCTCTTGCTGTCAATCAACTGGTTTATGTCCCCGCGCTCAACATTATCTGTCATATAAAGCCGTGATATTATTCACAGATTTAACTGCGTGATCGAGCCGGGTAAAACATCAAATAATGTGGCGCCCTCTAGCTGCCAAAATGGCTGATCAAAACAGAAAATTTGAAAATGTTTGCTTACGAATTAGCCAGAGATACTCAGCCCGTCTGTGTTTTTGAACTTTACGATCACTGATAAGTGTTAAAGGAACACATGGCAATCTTGAGTTTTCAAAAACTAGCGTCCCATTAGTTTTTCTACATAAATTGCATTTGTTCAATCATTAATGTTAATTATAAGAATTGTATTAAGCCATTTGTTTTTGCATAATATTATTTTTTTATATTAATGCACCAGTAATATATTAAAACTTGTAGTATAATAAGACGAAATAGTGAATACTTAAAATTTGATTTATTTAAATGTAACCAGGGTAAAAGTAAAAATGATACTGGATATATAAATTGTGACACCCATTTCAAATACTGCAAGATTGCCATGTGTCCCTTTAAGTGCCTACTAATTAGTTGTACACACGGTAGCGTAAACTGGAACAATGGCAAGTGTGAACCGGTGTTTGATCGGCTGTTTCTGAATTGGGTTCATTTTATGGTTGATTGTTCAATCAACATGAAACAATACAAAAGGTGCGATTACTCAAAATATTGGTGTATGTAGCATTTCTGAATTTGCAGCGCGATCTTTCTAGATTCTTTGGAACTCGTGTTAGTTGAACTTGTATATGCCTCAGTTTAGCCTTACATTTTTTAAATATATTGCTATTTATTTTATTTCTCTGCATGTTAGCTTATTGAAATGCATTTAATGAAAATACTAAATGGTGACAAGAGTTTGCATTTTTGTATTTTCTTATTATATGCATGCATTCATTCTGTCCTTTTTTAAATTTCAGTCTTTACAATTTTTAAAAATTAAAATTACATTAACTTAAATACAATTTTTAAAAGTTCTGAATATTGTACAACTCAACATGTAATTATAAGCACTTAAGCAGAATGCATATGATGTGGAAATATTGATACCCTATAGGTTAATAAAGCATACTTTTTTAACATACTATTGATGTGTACGCAAACGCAAAGTTTTAGCGCATTCAATTGGTTTAAAAATATCTCGGCAAAAGTCTGGCTAAAGACATTCTAATCTGGCTAAAGGAATTTTTAAGGCTTTAGCCAGATTTGGCTATTGGGTTTAAAATCCTAGCGCAAGGCTAAGCTTACGTAAAGTACGGAATATCAATTGACGTAGACCTTTATTTTTATAAATCACCGGGATTCCAGACTTGGAGAGGCTACACAACACTATTTTTTTCATGAATAAATCCCGGTTTTTACTGATTTGGGTAAAATTCGAGGGGTTTTCATGGCCTGGAATTTTGTTTTCAAATTCCCGACTTTTTCCCGGTACGAGAAGCATGATATTATGTCCTTTAATGGGGCATAACACCGCCAAAAGTCATTCTACTGGAACACAACAATGACATCCACAACTACACATGGCACTAATCATCCCTGCCATTGTATCAAGAGAACAGAAATGTGACAAAGTTTGTGTATTAAAACTTTAAAACATTCAATATCATTAACCAGTACACAACAATGGCAGTGCAACTAGGCTTGGTATCGTTCTATGACATAAAACGTCACAGAACAGAGCTACAGATAAGCAACGTATTTGCGTAAATTCCCAGTTAAAACTCCCTAAATACACAATTAAATTACTTTATTGGTGCGTACCAATTATGTTTAACAAATTAATTACGCAAAATAACCGTTTTTGTAAGCGTATCATATTTTATCCATTACCGTGAAGACGGCCAATATCAAACGGAATGCATCGCCGTTTCCAGTCAATTCTCAAATAAGCGAGCCATTGAGATTGGCTAAATGTGACTGGTTATCAAATTTATTTTTTTCACTCGAAAGTAAATCCTTCAGGAACGAAAATGTTGTATTCAGTCTATTTTTAATTATTCGGCATCACCGAAGCACTCAACTTTCTCTAAACGTCAACATGGCTAAAAGAGGCGCAGGTGTTTGGACTCAGTGCAAAAATATTCATTATCGCTATATATTAATATCTAACTCAGAACACAATAATAACTAACTATGCAACGTTGAGTCGTGACGTCAATAAAGTGTTGCTGACGTCAACATCATCCGCCGATAACGTTCAATAAAGCGAATATTTGTTTGCAAAAACGTAATTTAAAATGTAATAAATAGCTTATTTAACTGCTGGGATCGATTATGGGTAATCCTTCACTTAATGGTAGTCGTGCTTTGTTTTTTTATTCACTCGCATGCGCTCGTTCGTGAATAAAAACCACACGCCTACCTCTTGTGCAGGATTTCCCTATAATCGATCCCAGCAGTAAATAATCTCTATATAATTCATATAGGGCCCTGGTTTTGTATCACTGCTTAACACAGAAGTTCAGAGAGATATTGAACAGGGTATAGTTCTCCCTGTACACTGGACAGACTACTTTACATCCCACCGAAGGATGACCTATATTCACAGTACCATGCCCAAGTAAGAAACTGTGGGAGTTTGTTTGAAAAATCCGGGATGTGACCCCACTGGAAATCAAACACGTGATTTCTGGGACTCGAGTCAAGTATGCTTAACACTTGGCGACCGCAGGGTTAAGTTTCCAAAAGTATATGGAAACAAAAGAGCACAAGATGTTTCGAAAGATAAACATTCAAGAAAAATATGTCTTGAGTCATACACAAATATCCTAGACACATTCGGTATCCACAGGGTCTCAATGACCCTGACTACCACAACAGCCATGATTCTCACGTCTCCGTCTAGGTATTTTGTTCTTCTTTTAGTTCAGAAACTACAGATTACCAAATATGCAAACGACGACTAGAAACGTCAGGGAATGTTTATGCACACACAACCTTCCAATTGATCACTCGAAGTTTTAAACATTCAGAATGAATAACAAATAAGTTATCATTTTACGTAGTTTAGATCATCTGCGATATAGAAGGGTATCAGGGTCAAAAGTCTTAATGTGTTAATTGTGTTTCTGCAATGTCTCATGTGTGTAAATATTGCAGATTGGTTTTTTCTTTGTTGCAAATGCAACATTACAACCTTGCAACTTTCAAACGCTAAACGTCTTAATGTGTCTAGCGATATCCCATGTGTATAACAATGTGGTACCTCTTACTTCTTTGTGATAAATGCAAACATGCAACATTGCTACATCCTAGTTCCAATTGTCTTAGTTTGTAATGTGTCTAGTGTACAGCATCCAAGTTGCATACTTACCACTTTATAATTGCAAATACGACACAACAAATTTGAAACGACAAGATTCAATTTGTTTATTGCTCCCACTACAAAGTTCGGCAAATTACGAATTACGCACTTCTAAATGTGTAATACTCATTAGGAACTTCTCAAATTATAATAGTCATTGGACATTATGACAACAGGTGGCGGTAAATTGAACTATTGAAATAATTACTGATCCCTTCATTACCTTGACATTGACTAGTCTGGTACCCTTCCCCTACTTCGCTCGAATTAGGCATTGTGGGTAAAAGTGTCAACAAGTAGTTGTTCAATTTCAGAGAGTAATTGTGTTTAAAAAATAGTTTCACTCATACAGGTATGACCAAGGTGAGGATTCGATGCAATACGACCGTTATTGTACATTTTGTTTGAACATTTGTTTAATTAAGATATTTGCACCAATAAATAACAAATAAATTTAGTTTTTACTAGTTGCGGTGTATAGCCAGGGGCACTGAGGTGGCTGTATCGGTGTTGGAAACTAAATTAAAAAAAAAAAAAAAAAAATGTTACAAAAAAAATAAAAAAATGAATAAAATGTTTTCGTGTTATTTATTGAAAACAAACATATTTTAAATTTTCCTGAAAAAAAAATTTCATAGAGTATCTTAGTTATAGACAAGGTCTGAAGCTCTCTCTGGTCAACATTTGATACCTAATTGTTTTCATCAATTTTTTCACTGGCCAAATTCCGAGAATTATCCGCATAAATGGGTTGGTTGGAACCGCAGATGTATGTCGTTCTCGAAACCGAAAACCGAAAAACAATTCGATCAAACCTTTTTTCTGTGACAAGTCAAAATGCTTCGGAAAACGCGATTTCTCGGTAGCATTAGCACTTTATAAAACTAGTTTGTATTTATTTTCACCTTCTGAATATCTCACCCTACCGGAAGTTGACCGGATATGAAAGTTATGAATTAACATCGATTACTCATGAACCATACGGGAGAGCAAAATGCACTTCCACATGCAAAAAACACAAACAAATCATAGCAAATCTGATTTATTTTTTTACCCCTTTCCCCCCTTATTCTTCACTTTTTATTGCAATTCTTTGGCATTTTTATTTTTTCATCTTTCGGAGAGAGGTGTAGGCCCAAGCCTACAGGGCCTATAGGCAGCTACGCCCCTGATAGCTTACTGATAGCTTAGTGATGGATTCAATCTGCAGTGGGACCACATCCAAGGTATATTAAACGGACTGTGTTATCTTATGCAAGTTACTTTAAAAGTATGCAATCATTTGGGGTGGGGGGGGGGATTAATTGGCCCTGTGTGTGGGGTAGGGGGTGGAGGGGTGGGGGTGGGGGAGGGCAATATATTGTGCAATATCTTTGGACTGTTGTGATAATCAGCCATACAAATCACTTAATAAACAAACTCTTCCTTGGAAAATTCAAGATGGCTGCCATACAGAAATACTATTGAAAAGGTAAACATTAACCGTATGGGACTTATTCTGCTGTGTCATTTTTGATGAATTTAATTATGAAAACCTGTTTTAAAATGGACCGTAAAAACATTTTGTTAAGATATGGCATTTATCTTGTCAAGCCAACAATTACTGTATGTGTATACAATACATGTTACCTTTACCTTTACATGCCGGACAATTTATATATTTTACATTTTACTGAAATTACACTTACACAGTTTAATGTTATGCCTCATAGTGGCTCAAGTTACATACGATAAGCCTAAATTTGTAATAAAATAAATCCATTTGCACTACAGTCTGTCACAGAAGAATGTTTGGCAGTATAGTAAACCCCGACTTGTTCGTAATTTCTGTTGACCTAGATACACAGGTCGCATTGTTCATTATATCCCCCGCAAACGAGTTTGTGGGTGGGGGGAGGGGGCTATACTGGAATCAGCTTGTCCGTCTGTCTGTCCGTCCGTCTGTCCGTAGACACATTTTTGTCCGATATTTTGCCTTGTTAAGGCGATAGGGCCTTCACTTTTCATCTGATCTTTACCAAACTTTACCAGATTTTTTTGATTTTTTTTCTTTTATTATTTTTATATTTTTTTATTTTTTTTATTTTTTTTTAATCTTTTATTTTTTTATTATCTCTACTGGCCAAGTTAGAAAACCAGCCAGATCGGACCAGTAATGGCGGAGTTATGGCTCTTAATTTAGTTAAAAATGCTATGTTTTGCCTCTTTAAGACGATAGTCACTCGCTTCATTGATGTTATAAGAGCCATATTAGCCAGTAGAGCGTCCACAAGCCCGCTTGGGCCTCTTGTTTTATTATATATACTTTTTGCACATATATGCAATTTTTCAGGCATTTATATTAATCAAATTGATTTTGTGTTTGCATATTACTAACTGCTGGTTATATTGCACCAATAGTATATGTACCCTTGATTGAATAATAAGAACAACTTAAAACTTAAAATTTAATTAAATGTTATGTTAGGCGCAAATTGATTAACACTCCAAGATTGCCGTGTTTTAAACAAAGTTAATATACTACTCAACATTTGCTAAGGATAACTTTTTTCTTCCATATACTTTTATTAGAAATTAATTCACAATAACGATATTAATTTCATTGATACTTCAATAATTCAATACTGCGCGCTTCTGATGACCATAAACTGCCCTAAATAATTTCAGGTAAAATAGAAATAATGCTATTTAGTTCAGCAAGAAATTTAGACAGTAAAATAGAATCCTTAGCAAATTTTGAGTAGTATATATACGTAGGTAAAATTGCTCAGGGTATTACAGAAAATATAGAATGTCATTATGGTCTTCCGTTACACCATTTATTTATTTTTTAAATTTTTGCATAACATGGTTAAGGTTTGCTCTGTTGAGAATTAGAATCAGTTCTTGTATGTTTAAGCAATTTAATAACTTGGTCTAACATAGTATTTGTAATAGTTTGTTGGATAGACTTTAGTTAATACTTACAATTGTCATGTAAGTCTGTTTTGTGATATGAAATCAAGTGATGAAATACATGATTGTAGAAATAACATGCTTATCCCAAATCACTATCCAGTCGCAACTGCAGAACTTTAATACACAGTTGCAAGATGGATAGTGTCATGTGACAGAAAGAGGTCATGAATGTGTCACGCTTCCTTTATGGAATGGCACAAATACTGGCTGCTGTTATCATCGTATGAGTATCTGTCCTGGTTTCTTGATAAACTAGGATATGCAGATGCTAAAATATAAAATATATAGCAAGTATAGGTACGTGTTCATTATCACTGTATAGAAGTTATAATGAAGAATGAGTTATTTTTATTTCTTTCTACTGATACTGAACATAATCAATTTTAATTTTATGTAATGGTAGTCTCATTTCCGAAGAAGGGTTTGTTAGTTTATTTTGTATCACTGATTAAAGGAAGTACATCAGAATATATATATGTTTAAATACATTAGTTATGTATTTAATTGATTAAAATAATCTATATATATATACAACCAGAAGAAGGTATTTCCTAACTATAGTTACGCGCCAGTGATAGCTATTTTACACTTTGTTGTCTGAGGAATTAGCCTGAGCCACAGACCTAATAACAATTTATTATTATTTATTAATATGTCTGTGCATGAGCGAAAAAAAGCGAAATGTGAGGAAAAGCATTTTACCTGCTTCGACCCGCTACCACAACTCTGGTGCAAATAACTTATTTAAAGCATTATTTACTGAAAACGTATGTCCGACAGATACATTATACCTTAGCGCATCGATCCCTCACCTCGGTCACAGTTATTATAGCATGCTTATGAAAATAATTGACATTAGACGAACTTAAAATCATAACATGTCCAGCGAATTCCGATAACAACAGATTCAGGATGAGACAACTCTGAAAGCGCAAGTTATATTTTGGACCAAGAAATTGCGATTAACAAAGGGACCAGTTAGTAGATACAGTTAGCCACCTGTCGTCATAATGGTGCAATCGTCGAAATTATGACGTTAAGCGGCGCTACAATCGATATAGATTGTCTGCCGCACAAGTGGTATTTACTGCGTAAAATTAACAATTAAACACTCTAAATTTGAAATTAAAAGCATTGAAACTTGCAAGTTTGTAATGTTGTATTTACCACGCATGCAACTGATACGACTTAAGAAGTTGCAATGTTGCATGTTAGCATTTGTCACAAGGAAATGTGATGTATTACATTTTTACATACATGTAATATCGTGGAGCATACACTGGACGCATTAGGATGTTTGGTGTTTGAAAGTTGCAAGGTTGTAATGTTGCATTTGCAACAAAGAAAAAACAAATCTGCAATATTTACACACATGAGACATTGCAGAAACACAATTAACACATTAAGACTTTTGACCTTGATTCCCTTCGATACTGCGACGCTTGCTTGTTTACAAAATTGGGTCTGCCTAAAAACAGTAAGGATGCGTAAAGAGGCGTAAGGTATCGTAAGCAGGCGTAAGATGGAGTAAGGTGGCGTAAGGTGGAGTAATGTGGCGAAATATAGCGTAAGGTGGCAAAAATATGACAAATGAGGAGTAGGGAGCATATTTGTTGCATTAAAAAATAAGAATAAATAAAAAAGAAACAGGAAAAAATAATTGAATTCACGCATATTTATGTATATATTCATAGTCGCCTGCAGATTGGAGAATTGATTAACAATTCTTTTCTTATTTTTGCATATAGTATACTCCTAGATACTATATATATATATATAGTCTTCTCTTCATGTTAAAGTATGTTTTTAGCTTATGCCGTGGTGCGGTGTTCTTCGTCCGTCTGTCCGTCCGTAAACTGCACTGTAGCGACTACTCCTCTGAATCTACATGACAGATTGTCATGAAACTACACAGGAATGTTACTCTTGATGTCTTATTGATCAGCATGACATGGTGTTGATCCTTGTCAAAAATTATTTTGATTCGACATTGAACATGGCCGCCAGCGGCCATCTTTGTTTACATAGAGTTATATAATAGAAACTGATTTAGCTATCAAAACCTATCAGTAGAGCTTCAAGGTCATTGACCTCTTGTTTTGTTTTGTTACTAGTTTATAATCACACATGATTGCGTTTCTTTCTCTTCATGGGGTTGCTGTTTCAAGATTCCATTTATATGTAGAGGGGCCAATTAACGGCAAGATTACAAGTACAACACCGTTTATCAAAACACTATCCAGGGGTTTAAGTCATATAATAATGTATATGTGCCGATAAAAAATATAGGATGGTTCATGGTTTCATTAAATAACGTGTTTGAATAAGCGTAAAATGAATTTTATGTTGGTAACTCTTAATGCAAAGATCCAATTTTGGTGTTTGGCCTGGTAAAGCCGTTTATATCGTGTCTATAGAGTTTTGATTCTCATAACAGGTACATATGTTGTAAAATGTGGCTGTTGTTTGAGGGATTGTTAGTTTAATTAGCTATTTTAATGAGACATAAAAGAATCGATTGAAATATTATTGATGAAATACTTTGGTCAAGACAACACAACGAATCGGCCAGATTTTGTTGCATTAATCATTAAGGCTATACAATTTTTTTTTTGTAATCTAGCTACTCTTCGTTTTATATTGTGTACCACCGCTAGCAATAAGAACCCAACATGAAATTATTATTGATGACTTGTCAACAACGATACATCGAGTTGTCATGTTTTCCAGTTCAAACATGTTCATAAATACGTTTTCCAGTTAGAAAGGAAATAAAATAAACTGACTCAATTTAAAAACACAATCATTGTTTAGGCGACATTTTTTTTTTCTTGGTTTACGGATCCGCCGACCAAAATTTTCGAGAGATTGGAAAAAAAATAAAAATTTGAACATCTGTGTTTTTTTTCACCGTCGGCCGCATTTCAACGCCAGATAAATAAAAAATAAAAAAAATTGAATTGGTGAAACAATTTTCTAGTATACAATAATACCACGTCCAACAACAGCATATATCTATCAAAACATCGAAATTTCGAACGCAAACGACGCGCGATCACTATCCGCCATTTCCTTGTATGAGGAACATAGAGTAGTCTCCCTTGTTCACCAAGGTAACTTGATTTCAACACATCCGGGCACTCCATCCGGGCGTGAATACAGAAATTTCATCATTTGGAATATTAAAAGAATATTCAACGATTTAAATACATGTTGTGTTGTCTTCTGTCTTTGTATTGTATAAACTAACGGTTTTATATGAGAAACATGGTCACCATGTTTGAAATTTGCACTTATAAACAACAGATTTAATTATTTTTTCCCTCCGACCGAGGGTAAAAATCTGTAAACCAAAAAAAATAAAATCGTTTGGCTGATTTATTTTTTCCCTTCCGACCGAGCGTAAAAAAATAAGAAAAAATCTGTAAACCAAGAAAAAAAAATGTGGCCTTAAACATTTAATCAAAGAAGTAGATCTAAAATGAATTTAAAATGAATTTATAAATCTCTCTTTTAATTAGCCATTCCCAAAATGTAGTTATAAAATAAAGACGTTATATCATTCATTGCAATGTACCTAGACATTGTATCAATTTTCTGTTTAAAACATTTGATTTCTAATGAGTTGGATTACAACATGTATGAATATTAAAGGTTTACGTTGTAACAAGAAATTCATAAGAACTTAACAACAGCATATTGTACATACAATATATAGCGGAAATACCCGTGTCGCGTTTCTTTTCAAATTTCCAATAGGCTAACCGCCCATGAGGATATACATACAAATATATATATATATATATGGCTGACAGTCAAACTCAGTCTTCAAATCAAACAACAAATAATTATAAAATACGTGTATAATGAGCTTATTCGTGTTATTCGGAACAGTGTTTATTATCTATGAAAATGATCATTTTCTATGTTTATTCATACCGGTCATACACCATAATTATTCACATGTATACCGCAAACTGTAATATATCGAAATCACGCTATTTTCAGGCCTGCCAAATCTAACGGGGTGAGAATATACAATTAAAACATAAGGACATGATCAGTTCCTACAGTGAAAATAACATCATGTGCAATAACTGTAATATATCACTGAGTTCTATAATTTGTTAACCCTTATTAATGTGGTATGACCGTGAAGCACGATGATTTTAACGTTATGCAGACTGTATTTGCATTTAGCATGTATCTGTGTATATGTTACAAGTTACATTTTCTATCATTGTAAAATGGGTTTTAATTACGAGTATACCTTGTAATCTAAGGCGATATTTAATAAAAATCGAAATATCTGCACATGCGTTATGAATACAAATTAGTTATTACACAAGATATAGAACACAGAAATGAAATATACTGTCAATTTGCGTTTCAGAAAGAAGTTCACCTCGTTTAAATATATATGTAAAGTTATTAAAGATCTCATTACGAACCATTACGGGTCAATAACTTAAAAGGTTGGACCATGTTAAACCAATATATAATTATACGTTTGATTTTACTAAAATAGATATAATTAACTTGTTAACCAAAATTGGAACTGAACATTTATTACAACTTCGTATAAAATAGTGACAAGTATAAGCCTTGTTTTTAGGATACTATTAGCGTAACTTCTCGTATCTGTCATATGTAAAATAGCGGACTTACCTCACAAAAAAGGCAACTTTGTTCACATTCCTTCTTACAAGTTCCACAAGGAAATTGTGCCTTCCGCGATCTTATCTTCCTCATCATGAAAATTCAAATATTAGCACGTTCTCTTTAATCCGTGTCCTTTGTACAGTACATTTTAATCATATATTAATTATTATGCTGATGGCGATGGACATTGTAAAATATTTATGCCTGAATATAGAAAATGTATATATTTCAGATCAAATTATAGCATACTTACCAAAAGCCATGACCAAAAGTTTCCATTGCATTGTAGCAAACAAGAAGGATAGAGAGAAGAAGAGATACTAGTATATGCATATAATGAATAAATTTAGTGACATACTATATACATATACTTTAACACTATCTCTACTTATCTCTATCAGTTTTTATTTCTTTCTAATAAAAAGAATGTAATATAATACAATGTTATATAAGCATGTGGTATTTACCAGGATTTGTCCATAAAAGTGTATGGACAAATCCTTGGTATTTACAACCTATTTATGCCAACTGTTTTCCGATTCATATATATAGAACATGTGCATGGCCTTTTGCATCATACAATTTTAAATCGTCATTTTCACTCTAGGGATATATTTTACTAATAAGTTAATAATTCTCTTTTGAACTAATATTGCTATATATGAGCATAGACATCAATGGTATCTATGTCTATAATATGAGGCATACTGTACACGCCATAAGGATATGTTGAAGATTTCTGATCGTGCTAGTGCTGGTGAGATTTATATATTATGAAGAAGAATGGATTAATTTTAATCAAGATGCATCAACTAAAAGCCTTTTTAGTCTATTTATTTGTTTAAAACCACACTATAGTGGTATTTGTACATTTATGCCACCTTACGCCACTTTTGACCGCCTTACGCTACCTTACTCTACTTTTACTGTTTTTAGGCACACCGTACACAATTATCAGGCGTCGAACATGATCAAGACTAATTTCATGTAGATCAATCCGTGACAACACAAAACATTCATAAACTGAAAATGTGTGCTAAATTTATTGACACGTATGACAGTGGAGAGTGTAAACTTGCACATATTCTACTTACGATAAATTGTTTCGTCCTAACTGGAGCACACTCGCTGCACAAAAGAAAACAAAATGGAGGAATGGCCGGGTCAAAACGGAAATGGATTGCTATGACGTCAGGCTGTTCCAGTAACACATTACTTTCATGAAACGCCTCCCGAGTATTGGCGATCTGTGCAGCGATGTCTTAATCAACTTTATGCTCACTATAAAAAACACATACATCTATATAAATCTTCCTTGGAATTTTATTAGAACAAAATGTATTTCACATCGATTCAAAAACATATACAGAAAATGGAATTCGCAATTAACCATCTCCATACACGAGGGGTACAGCAAATTCACGCTTCACTGTGCACTATATGTATTATATGGAATCTCGAAATAGGTCAAACATCATCACAGTATTAGAGCGTTCTAATGGTTTCCATACACAGTAATAGTTATCTGAATTTCTATATTCATGAATAATAACGCTCTATGAAAAAATAAAATAAGAAAATGTTGTCACGAAGACGTAAACATGCCACGACAGTTTTCCTTACCAGACACTTTCTTCCCAATTTTTACCATCAGTTCTTCCCACCAAACATTTTGAATGAAGGTGGACGACCTCGTTTCGTTCTCGTCAAATCCTTGACATGCGTTACATATTGATTACATATTCACATTTGTAGCACGACATGCTAGAATTACATATCAGTACAGAAATACAATTGTTCACATGTAAGGGATGCGTGTGCTGTTCACTACTACCATGTGTAATTATAAGATTGCGTTATCAACGCAAAAAAGTCAAAAAAACTGTTCATTGCTACCGTACCATATGCAATTATGAAAAACATATAAGAGTCGGCAGTAAATAAGATGAAAGATCTCGTCAAGACTAACAGTGTGATATAAAATATAATTGTATGTGACTAAACTAACACTCTGTGATGATAAAAACGTTGACAACTGAGTGCAACGCGACTTTTATGAAAAACGTCAAACATAGCCATATTTGAGACGTTATTATTAAAATCTTGTTCTCACGAGGACAAAACAAATTTCAGATTCAAGTCGCAAATATCTTCAAATTTACAAATATATATAGTTCATATATATACCCTTAAATATTCGAATAGGTCAATTCAGCAAATGACATATTTGGTTTTACAAAGTAATAACGTACTGTAGAAGTGTATTTGAGCGTTATATGTATGTCAATTTAAACATCTGCACAATGAACTTAGCAAAGAAGGTAATGGACGTGTATTTAATATACATTGTATAAAAAAGAATAGAGTTTCTGTGAAAGGGTCTCTCAAGATAATGCGATTAATCAGTCCAGCATCGTATTGACGTTTGTGCCGACGCTTTTTGTCCGCGACTTTTTTTGCTCCTAAACAAATGTAGACAAACGGCGCTTTTTGTCCGAATAACGCTTTTGGTCCTCAGACTTTTTAAAAAATCGGCGCTTTTTGTCCGAATTGCACTGTTTGTCCGCAAGGCTCGATTAAAACATATTTATCATTATCAATAATGTTTCAGATACGGTTGCACGCAACAGTTATCACTAGGAGAAAAATATCGATCCGTGCATAAAATGTCATGGACAATATTACGGTACCTGACCAGAGGCCGTAGTTCTGTAGTTGTACTTATATATACTATGTTTACAATTATACATATATCAACTTATCGATATGTTGACTTTTATACTTTTACAACTTGTACTTATATCAACTTATCCTTATGTTGGCATTTATAGAAACCTATACTTACATCAACTTAAACTGTATATTCGTATGTTTTACATATTTCAATAACTTAAGCAATACACTATCAACCAACTTTTTCTTCAACATAACTTATTAGTCGAGCCCCGAAGGGAAAAACGTGACTATTGTAATCACTACGCGTGTGTGTGTCTGCAGGTGATAGTACCCTATTACAAAACCCGGTCTGATTGGCGGAAAAAGTATATGGAAACCCCAATTCCTAATGCATACATAAGCCTTATTTTGATTGGATGATAGACTAGGTGGGAAATTCAATTAGGTTAACTTGAATTTGTTATTTATTTCTGATTATCATTTAACATAGCTTTCATTTGTATGATTCATCTCTATGATATAGCAGAATAAACAGGAAAGAGGGTGATTTAAATAAATTTATTTGGGGATTCCCTCAAATTGTAGGGTCATGTCCTTTGGACATCTAGAAGTGCACTAAAAATAGGTCAACCCCTAACACGAAGTTCCTGTTTACATGCATCTAAGCTTCATCTGTGTAACAGGGTAAGCAACAGTAAGCCTGGGGTTTTTGTTTGCATGTCAGATGGGAAAACATTAAACAGTAAGTCTATGGAAAATGCAATAGTGGTCTATGACCTAAAGGAAGATTTTTATGTTTTTTCTTAATATTGCTATTACTGGTCCATTCAGCTTGGAATTTTCTGTGAATACGTGAAACTGACAGTGGACACAATAAATGATGTTAACATTTTGAAATTCAAAACAGAATAGGATTTTGAGCATTGAAATCACAATATGTGTGCTTTTGGGTGAAATCTGGGGTTGGCTATAATATTCAGCATCCCTGGAGCAACTTGAGTGTCATCTCTAGTGTCTATAAGGGGAATATTGTCAATAGGTAATGCATCAAAAGATTTGCTTACAATTAATATCAATTTTATGTTTTAAGGTACCGTATGAGGCTAAAATCTGAAAAAGCCTCTTTTCTTAAATTTTGACTTGACGCGAATAAAAAAATGTCCTCCTTTGTACCGAAAGCCTCAGAATGTTCACATTTTGTATGGGATGATTTGATTATATCATTCTGAGGCTAAAAAATAAAGAGATTTATAGAAAATAGCATTTATTTTGTATTGTTTCCTAAAAGATATGCTTACACGTCCAGTTTTCTTCATTAATCCATTTATAATCATCCTGCAATGGCATAACCCTGCAATATCTCACATGTATTGGTCTTATTATTAGAGATACTGGTGTATTGAATTGCATTATATATCATTTTAGTCTTAAAAATAAAATTACCTTGCATTTTCCTGGGCTTGAAATCACTGGGTAGTTGATAAATGGATATACAAGTGTGGGGTAGGCTTATTCTTTGAGCCATAACTTCTATTTTGTCCGTGTTTTCTTGCATATTTTGGTCAAAATGTAGCATTGAATGACTATTTTCAATGAAAATAGTCTCATTAGCACCTTTAGGGTATAATTTGTTCATAAGAAATATTGGAATTTGAGAATATGCATTTTTCTTCATAAAAAATGAACATTTTCATGCATGAGTGATTTTGAAGTCAGAACTCCAAACCATTTTTCTTTTTTGGTTTGGCACACAAAAGACCATGTCTGGTAACTTTATTTGATCCAAATATATTGAACGGTTGAATTATTATGACACTTTTTGTGTTTGGTAAAACGCGTCTAAAAATCCTTGGTATATTTAGGGTATAAGGTGGTTTGAATGCATCCATTTAACCGGAAAGACTAAAAATGTTAGCAAAAGCTTCTTGTCCATCCATTCGGTCCATCTTACTGGTCAGTTTGATATGTTCGATAAATATTTTGAAGACATGTCGCGTCTCCTTTAGGTGATAGTACCCTATTGCAAAACCCGGTCTGATTGGCGGAAAAAGTATATGGAAACCCCAATTCCTAATGCATACATAAGCCTTATTTTGATTGGATGATAGACTAGGTGGGAAATTCAATTAGGTTAACTTGAATTTGTTATTTATTTCTGATAATTATTTAACATAGCTTTCATTTGTATGATTCATCTCTATGATATAGCAGAATAAAAAGGAAAGAGGGTTATTTAAATAAATTTATTTGGGGATTCCCTCAAATTGTAGGGTCATGTCCTTTAGACATCTAGAAGTGCACTAAAAATAGGTCAACCCCTAACACGAAGTTCCTGTTTACATGCATCTGAGCTTCATCTGTGTAACAGGGTAAGCAACAGTAAGCCTGGGGGTTTTGTTTGCATGTCAGATGGGAAAACATTAAACAGTAAGTCTACGGAAAATGCAATAGTGGTATATGACCTGCAGCCATGACTCGGCAATCAGTGGACCGATTGTCACTGTATATGCCCTGTATTCTGGAGATAAACATGTAAATTATGTGATCCTTGCTGCAAACATGACCGTAATCATTCCGAGGGGTGGGTGGGGTTGAGGGTGGGGTGGGGGGGGGAGTGAGGGAGAAACCATATATACGTGTGAGATATATATAGTGAGGGTGTCTATATCCGAGGTTCTCTATACCTGAGCTTCTCTATACCCTAGGTTCTCTATATTCGAGGTTCTCTATAACCGATATTCACTATTTCGAGGTTCTCTATATCCGAGGTTCTCTATAACCGAGATTCACTGTATCCGTGTTTCTCTATAACCGACATTCACTGTATCCGTGTTTCTTTATAACCGAGATTCACTGTATCAGTGGTTCTCTATAACCGAGGTTCTTTATAACCGAGATTCACTGTTATAGACAGTGAGAGAAATGAGATTATTTATAACAGATGTTCTCTATAACCGGGGTTCTTTATAACCGAGATTCACTGTATCTACCGGTATATCCGAGGTTCTCTATACCCGAGGTTCTCTATACCCGAGGTTCTCTATATTCGAGGTCCTCTATAACCGATATTATCTATTTCGAGGTTCTCTATATCCGAGGTTCTCTATAACCGAGATTCACTGTATCCATATTTCTCTATAACCGAGATTCATTGTATCCGTGTTTCTTTATAACCGAGATTCACTGTATCTACCGGTATATCCGAGGTTCTCTATACCCGAAGTTCTCTATATTCGATGTTCTCTATAACCGATATTCTCTATTTCGAGGTTCTCTATATCCGAGGTTCTCTATAACCGAGATTCACTGAATCCGTGTTTCTCTATAACCGAAATTCTCTGTATCCGTGTTTTTCTATAACCGAGATTTACTGTATCCGTGTTTCTTTATAACCGAGATTCACTCTATCCGTGGTTCTCTATAACCGAGGTTCTTTATAACCGAGATTCACTGTATCTGTGGTTCTTTATAACCGAGATTATTTATAACAGATGTTCTCTATAACCGAGGTTCTTTATAACCGAGATTCTTTATAACAGATGTTCTCTATAACCGAGGTTCCAATATTTCCCAAGAAAATATCATAACAATTACCTGCACTATCGTTTGTATTAACTAGTGCTATATCTTGCAGAACTATCTATAATGCTTTTTTTGCATTCGTGTATTTTTTCTTCAGCCTGTCAATCTATTCCAGTGAATGTTATTGACTGTTTTGTATTATTTAACTGTTGAGGACTTTAGGGATGATTGGACCTTGTCCAACTGAGTTTCCTCGTTAAATAAAGTCATCATCATTATTATTATTATTATTATTATTATTAATATAATTATTATTATTAATATTATTTTATTATTATTATTATTATTATTTTTTTTTTTTTTTTTTTTTTTATTATTATTATTATTAATGTTCCCTTGAGACGAGGTTCTCTTTATCCGAGGTTCATTCTATCTGAGTTTCTCTACATACTAGGTTCTTTGTGTCCTAAGTTTAGTTTATCCGAGGTAATCTATAATCGAGATTCTCTATAACCGATGTTCCCTATAACCGAGGCTCTCTATACCCGAGGTTCTCTATATCTGAGGCTCTCTATAACCGAGGTTGTCTATATCTGTGGTTCTCTATATCCGAGATTCTCTATACCCGAGGTTCTCTATAACCGAGGCTCTTTATATCTGAGGTTTTCTATATCCGAGATTCTCTATATCGGAGGCTCTCTATATATGAGCTTCTCTATATACGAGGTTCTATATACCCGAGGTTCTGAATATCAGAGGTTCTCTATAACCGAGGATTCCAATATCCGAGATTCTCTATACCTGATGTTCTCTATATCCGAGATTATCTATATCAGAGGTTCTCTATAACCAATGTTCTCTATATCCGATATTCTCTATTACCGAAGTTCCCTCTAACCGAGAGAGAGAGACAAACAGACAGAGAGAGAGACAAACAGACAGAGAGAGAGAGAGAGAGAGAGAGAGAGGGAGAGAGAGGGGACGGACGGACAGACAGACAGACAGACAGAGGGACGGACGGACAAAGTGATTACAATAGTCTCGATTTTCCCTTCGGGGCTGGAATAATAAGAAATTATATCCACAAGAGAAGAATCCTTTGGGTTTCCGTAGCGGCCCTTTTGATTATTTGAAAACGAAAAAGACACTCTTAATAGAGGTCAACCCAAGGAACATGTATATGATATTCCACTAGAATGATATAAGTGGTCTCAGGAGATAACGGTTGAAATGCTCTTAAAGTTGATCTAGTTTCAGCTGCCATCTTGAATGACTGGCGGTCGCGAAAAACACAACTGACCAACATATGGGTTTAGTTATAAGAATGCAAAATCGTTAACCTTGGATGTATCATATCTATGTGTACAAACCCCAACAACCTGTGTCTGGTGTTTTAATTTTTATTTTAAATTGGCCGTATGACTGACGGTATGAAGTCATTTATTTCAGACGGGTTTTGAAATGCATCTGGGAGTGTAGTAGTGGAGTTTCATGCTGGGTGTGTAGAAGTGGCGAGTTCCAATTTACAATATTAAACTTAATCAAACTCGGTACATGTTTTACGTACCCGCTTCTGTGAGTGAACTTTTTGAAACTTTGCATAACTTACCCTCTTCAACTTAATAACATTCTTACCTCTAAATTGCTAAGATTAAATTCAATAGTTTAGGCTAAGGAATGTTGGTACAACAGGTCTCCGGTATCAAACATTGAAATAGTGATTACGCATTGAGTTTCTCCTATACCAATCACTATATTACTCCACTCTTCAGACACTTTCTATCACTTTCTAAATTAACAATATTTATAAAACGTGCCCAAACTATAAGAACGTCATGATTGACACATAATTCAATTTGATAATTGTTTTTGTTCATTATATTAAACAAATTTAGTATGTATTTCAAGTTTATTTGATTATCACGGGACTGTGATATATTTTTGTAAATATATTCGTATTGTATTTGACGATGTACTGCTGTATAAGTCTTAATAAAACTATGTTCTGTTCTGTATTTTGGAATGAAGCATGTTTCGGCTGGGTATTGGGTATCGTCCCTGGTACAAACAACGTTTCAACTGGCTGCATCAACACACATGTATCCTCATGTATCCTCATGTATCCTCATGTTGTCATTATGATAATGAACTAAGTGAATAAAATATTTATATTATATTGTATTGCGTCCTAAAAGCGCCGTTTCCTGCAGACAAAAAGCGTCGTTCGGGCAAAAAGCGCCAAAAAGCTTCGTTCGGACAAAAAGCGCGACTTTTCTAAAAAATCTGCAGACAAAAAGCGCAACTCGGACAAAAAGCGCCGATTTTTTAAAAAGTCAGAGGACAAAAAGCGTAATTCGGACAAAAAGCGCCGTTTTCTACATTTTATTATGAGCAAAAAAATCGCGGACAAAAAGCGCCGGCACAGATGTTAAATCTGTTTGCATATACATTTAACTATATAAATATGTTGTACGTGGTAGCACTTAGCTTTTTCTTTTTTATTCTGACATAGGTACATTTATGAGTGGTGCAGCATAATCAACACATATTAATAAATTAAACCAATTTTCTTTGAACTTTTCGAATACTCGTATGTATTAATTACGTTTTCAATATTTAAGTTTATTTTAAATGTGCAGAAAAACTATCGCGACAGTGTAAAAAAAAAGAAGCAGTGCACAAGTGCGTGTTGTCATTGTTATCCAGGTAGTTATTTCTTTACTTCTGTAATATGATAGGATTTGTTTTTCGAATGGTGAACGTTAATCTGTTATGATCTAGACATTGTATATTTTATAAAAGTGTCTTTGTAAATTTTAAAATGAAAAGACACTAACATAGTGTGCTCGATGCAATCCCTGTATTAGTGCTACAATGTCATGCAAATATTACCGGCTGTAACGTTCTTTCCATTTTGTATAGTGTACGTTTATTTTGCTCACTGTATAAATCAGCACATTTTGTTGGGATGAACTGATTACCGTTTTCAGCCATATGCTATCACTCATAGACCGGATACATCGTTTTAGACCAGACCTTATTTCCTGAACGCAGTATCTCAGTCCGACGATTTGTCTAGATTTTTGCGTCGCTTGTAATGTTGTCAAGCGTCGAAGATGATCAAGTGATGCAATGAATAAATAAAAGGAAAATAAAGGAAAAAAGAACCTTACTGTTTGATTTTAATCATATGTGTATTATTAGTTACTTATAAATAAAACAAAGTAAAAAAGCGAAATATTCAATATCGACAAAAATTATGTACCGGCAAATATTCATTGGTAATAACAATTTCGGGGCAAGTTAAACAATTTCCCGATTTTAATTTTCTTGGAGCACTGTTGTGGCGACTACTCCTCTGAAGCTACTTTTATTTTTTATAAAACTTCACAGGAATGTTGCTCTTGATGTCTAATATATGCAACTAAACCACACTTGACGACAATTGTTTGCCTTTTGTAAAAGATATCGATTGACCTTTAAATAATAACGACGATACATACACGGTATTCTTAAACTGAAGGACAAAAAGGTACATTCCTTACTCTAAATGACTTTGTCAAACATTATTTTAATACACTAGGCAGACGCGGATCCCGGTTATGGTCCAGCAGTCCCAGACATCCTCATAGACCCGTATGTGGTAAAGTTGAGTACCCGTATGTGGTAAAGTTGAGTCGCGCACTACGTTATATAAAACGAATTACATTTTTTTTTTAAATTATGAAACTGTGTTGAAAATGATGTAAAACACCATACAAACTTTATAAAATCCCAAGACAGAGTATATGTTGGTAATTTTGAGTCCGTTATTAGCTCCCTTACTATCACCATGTTCACGTTTTTCCAAATGATTTTTTATTCTTTCTTTCGCTAAATGATATCTTCAAACCATGGACCACAGCGGGGAGAGGGGTGCGGTAGAAGGTTTGAAAAGGTCAACTACAATACAAATTCAATGACACTGTAAGATAAGAACATATCAAACGATATTATTTGTTCAAACTTGGATCTAATTGTTCAAAGTATGTCTCAAATGAAATGTTATGCTGATGGAATTACACAGTATATGTTTTATTACTCCTACGTCACCCATGGGATCCGGGGGAAGGGGCGTCACAATTTCATATGCACAAATATCCGAAATATAATTGTTTCAATTACAGTGTCATTCAAACACAATTACAAACAATAGCACAATCAACGCAAAATGTGCTTTAGTGTGTGGATACAGGGTCAAAGGGGTGAACACACATGCCATGTGAGAAGAACGCGCGGGGATTTTTTCAGCTCGTCGAATAGATTTTATAAATACAATTTCTTGTCGGCCACTTCCCAAAAACCAAAAGTGTTATTGATTTGGAACCTTAAACCAAAATGACTGACATGTCATTTAGTTGGTCCTAGCCAAAATTAATTTCGATTCGATGTTAAACATGGCATCCAGCACCCATCGTTGTTTATATACAGTTATATAGGAAAAACTTGTGGCGACTACTCCTCTGAAACAACTTCATGGATTTCCATGAAACTTTTCAAGAATGTTTCTCTTACTGTCTCATCGGTCCTAGCAAAAATCCCAGACCGGTCGGAAATTGAAGATTGCTGCCACAGCTACAAATAGATTTTACATAATACAAGTGTGTGGCTTCTACTTCTCAAAAACCATAAGTAATATTGCTTTGGAACCTTTACTAAAATGACTGGTCCTACACAAAATTCATTTCGATTCGATGTCAAACATGGCCACCAGCGGCCAACTTCGTTTACATAGAGTTATATAGGAAAAAACTTGTGGCGATTACTCTGAAGCGATTACTCTGAAACAACTTGATGGATTTGCATGACACTTTACAGGAATGTTGCTCTTGATGTCTAGTTGGTCCTAAGTAAAAATGGCCGCAACAGCTAAAAAACTGTTTTAAAAATACAAATTCATGGCGACTACTAAAAATAAAGAGATTTTAACCAACTATCTCAAACAATAACTTGCCACTTCCTAAAACCCTTAATCAAAAACTTCAGGTGAGGATTCAGCGGCCTCTTACTCAGTGGATAAGGGCGCCTCGGCTTGAAAGATGTATAACATATAACAATAATCACTTCGCCAATAACAATCATACACATTCATACAATCTTTAATATTAACTATAGAAACAGCTCAAAACCATTTCCTTACTAATCTTTTCGCCATTCAGTACGAAGTACTTTGATTTTTTCTTTTTCATGTTTTATAATAATTCAGCAAGGAAGTAGATGCTAAAGCTAAACCGGTGATACCCTACAATATGGTGAGCATACGGACGATATCGATACCTGGGGTGTGTTTAATTGTCACAGGCAGTATGGCTGTTGCTCAGGATGTGTACTTTACAGGTAATTTCAAGCCGACTTTACTAGCAGCTGTTTTTGTATTTATATATACAAAAGTATGTATCAGAAATGTTAAACAACATGGTAAGATGCGATGGACCATCGACCATCGCATCTTACCATCGCATCTTACCATCGACCATCGCATCTTACCATCGCATATTACCATCAACCATCGCATCTTACCATCGCATCTTACCATCGACCATCGCATCTTACCATCGACCGTCGGCTTATCAATTCTCATGCTGATCTCACGATTACCGTAGACAAATGTCTAGGTCGATGGTCGATGGTAAGATACGATGGTCGATGGTAAGATGCGATGGTCGATGCTCCATCGCATCTTACCATCGACCATCGCATCTTACCATCGCATCTTACATCGACCATCGCATCTTACCATCGATCATCGCATCTTACCATCGCATCTTACCATCGACAATCGACTAGCATCTTACCATCGACAATCGACTAGGTCGATGGTCGATGGTAAGTTGCGATGGTAACATGGCCCTAACAGGACACCGTAGAATCGTTATACACATTACTCGTACATAGTCATCAAGATGTATTAGTATTTTCTAACTTACATTCAATAAACGCTATAGCCTTACGTTTGTAATATATTTCTTTTTTATTTACTCAATATCAAGTTGTATTAGCTACAGACATATATTATGCTAATATGAGATTTTTTTTACAGTGTTCAGTACAATACTAAATTCTATTGGACGAGTACCCAGCAGACATAATCCATATTTATTTGGACGAGGCGAGTCCAGTTTTTGTACTCAACACTTTTAAATGACCTCTCTATTTCACACCTCTATAATTCCAACCAAGCGTTGAATTTGTAGTTTCTAGCGACATTACTTTTTAAATCCAACTTTATTGTCTTTTTCTTTAAGTGTTTAAGGTTTATTTTTGGAGATACAATCTTCAATTTCTTTTTCTGTCAACAATGACGAACACCGGTAAGGGAGATAAATCACGATGACTCACTGATTTTAGCCTTAAGAGTTATCTTTTCATAGTACAAAATACGCAGTACTAAATATGGGATATGTTGTTGTTGTTTTTTTCACTCCCCATCTACTGAATATAGATTTTGTGACTCTATATACCAGATGGAGTACAATATGAAATTAATATTCCGTTTTTGTATTTAAATAACCGTTTTGAGTACAATAGTGAAAATATAGGATTGTCACATGGTTAAAAAGACAGGAAGAGATTGTTTAGAATTATAAAGGTGTCAATAAAGTGCAGTAATTGAACATTTCGGTGTCTACATCTGCCAGTCCCAAATATACATATGGTGTTTATATTCACAGAGCCAAATATTGCATTAAATCAAAACACGACTCAATCGTCAACAGAACATAATGGTGTTTCAAATCGAGCTGTTGATGGAAAACATACCATTATGATCAAGGAAGTTGTACTCACACATCTACATCTGGAGCCAGCGCTTGGTGGGCTGTTTATCTTGATGGAAACTACAAAGTATCGGGAATATCGGGAATAATTATCTACAACCGAAACGTTCGTAAGTAAAGAGACTGCTTCACGATGATATCGTCACCATAAAGTTTGTTCTCAGAGTCACCATAAAGTTTGTTCTCAGACTTTATATAACATCAATTCTATTAATTATTGAAGATATTAATAATAGATCAATGAAATAATAAATATGATAATTATACTACATTTCTTGCAAAGATTTTTTGCCGAGGTTTCTGAGGGTCAGAAAAATGTTAATAACAAAGGGGAAATAATTCCCGCCAGCCGAAAGTTTTGGAACTTCCTTTTACTTTGTTTTCTTCGACTATTTAAGTTACTAAATAATCGGCGCTGAAAGCTGCGTGTGTAAGCGACGTCAGCGCGCGCACATTATCCAGTTACGTAGCGTAGACGTGTCAACGTCAAGTTATACATTTGCTTGATTTGATTCAATGATAAACGTTTTAGCTCATATTTCTCAAATTTGGCATTTTCCAGTGTCAATGACGACCAAGGAATTTCAATATTGGCGGTGAAAACTAGCTCAAATAATGTAATTTAGTATTTATTTTAGAAAAATGTAATATTTAATTTAATTACCATGAGTTTTGCAATACATTATTACTAACGTTATCCCGCATTGAAAAACTCATGATAATAAAACTCTGTATAATTAAGTTCTGCTAAATGAGATTTTGCTTATTCGAATACAATTAACTGTTATCAAAGAAAGTCGAAAATTAGACGTTCACATTTCAAACACACGTATTATAATATTCAGAGATTAATACATGGGTAGTGCGTTATTGTCCGTCATATCGGCCCGAGACCTTAATATCGGCCCGATATGACGGAAGGTGCACCCGTTCCGGTTACTATTATCTACTGGTAGTAGGAAGTTATGAAGGTTATGAGGCTGCTTACAGCAGTAATAAGGGACGCCCTTTATCCCCTGAGGTACGCTATTATCTAGTCGGATAAGGTAATAAGGGATAGCTCAAAAGGGGAGAAAACTCGTACAGTGTTGCGATAGTAAGAGCGCGTGTAGTTCTAGTGTAGTTCGACATTTCGGCACATTCGGCCCATAGCCGATTCGGATTCGGCCCATAGCCGATTCGGATCTCGGATCTGATCATTCGGACAGTTTTAAATTGTGAGTTCCGCGGAAGTTTAGGAAAAGATCAGTGGTCGATTCGGATCAGATTGGAATGTGAAGATTAAATGCCAGATTAAAAGAGTTAAATCACAGGAGACTCCGAGTGTTATTTTTATTAGAATTGCAATTTATAACTAGTTTAATATCCCATATATTTTAATAAAAAAATCAACCGTTAAAGATACTTAAAAATTATGAAATGTTAGTTTATTTACAGACGCCTGTGGTTCTGCGATTGTATGGGCTGGCTCGTCTTGCCAGTTGGTCATGGTATACTGTGCCGTGTCAACGTTTCTTTGACATATTATTAACGCAAACAGGCAAAACAGTCCCAGACACACAGTATCAATTTGCTTTGTGTCATGTGTCATTGATAATGAGATTTATAAACTTAACGAGGTCTCTAGCTGTCTATGATAATGGTAAGAGTTAGCTATTAAATTTGAATGTGCAATTAATTATAATTGATTTTATTTTTATTCAGATCATTAAATGTATTCATATGTGTAGAACTTCCCTGTGACATAATTATAAACAGATAGAAAACTTCTTATCAAGCATCTTAACATTTCTTTTTGACTCCTCGCTCAACTATTTATTTGTTTTGATAATGATACATTCAGAAGATTCATAATGAATCGTAAAATGTGAACATTATGTACAGGATTTGAAATTAAATTTGTTCATCCATAGGACAAGTAGCACAACTACACAATTTACTTGTCCCCAGTCAAATGTACTTGTCCCCGCACTTCATGTAAAAGTGATACAAAAAACAAGATGAATCATGAAAGTGACGTTACATTCAATCAGTTGCATTCCACCTATGAAAACAACATGGGTTTTATTTGTCATTTACAATGTGCTCACCAATGTTTTGACATTTTTTAGTCACAAGTTTTAAAAATGTAAAATTCATTTATTTTTATAAAATTTAGGACAGGTCACCTGGGACGTAGAATCTACATGGCACAGGACAATGGGACAACTGTTAATGTCAAACCCTGATGTATCTTTATTTTTAAAGTAAGACATTGTATAACAAATTGGTTAAAGTTTAGCACATCATTTCGGCTTTCAATGAAATGACATGGGAAACTTAATTTCCGTCAAACTACTTTTTTGCTTAAAACGTTAAATTAATTAAAATACCATCAAATGCAAGGACGTAGTTGTGTCTCAAATGATGGTTGAGCACTGTATTTATTAACCGCTACGGTAGGGTATGACCCCAGAAGTTGTTTTTTTAGTGTTTTTTTACAAACACAGATCATGCGGTTTGTCCAATATGTAGGCCTACAGTGTAGTACGCCAATGAAATGTTGGAAAGTATGATGGGTCAGGGGCGTACCTAGGTATACTCCTATACGCCCGTGCGTATAATTCAGAGTTGGGTGTCGGAAAATGAGAAAGCTAAAAATTCATAATTTTCCGTTGAAAAGATATTGAGATTTTGTCTTATTTTCAGTAGGTGATAAAATGTGTGATACTCGGTTTTTATCCTTAGGTTCTATAGTAAAATAGAAATCTTTTGCAGAGTAAAAAGACGATAATTTTCAAGGTTTTGATTTTGAAAAATACATATATTGAATCAGTTTGCATGAATGTAAATGAAATATGCAGGGTTTTAAAAGAATCACACTGTAGATACCTTAATTTTAACAGTAAACTTGGTTGAACATCAAGGATAAAGACCGAGTTTATCACCTACCAGAATGTATTGGTATGTCTTATTTCTGGTCACTGATTGGTCAGTTTTTTTGATGATGCTCTATCAAAATTATGACAATAAAAAGTGAGGACGAAGGTGGTTAGAGTGAGGGGAATAGCTTCAAAATGCGTTTCTAAGTCGCTCAAAACTACTTATTTAGGGCTCAATTTTTCAAAAATTTCCCTGACCCCCACCAGCGGGAGGGGGACACACACTCGCACACCCTCCCCCGTGCGTATACACAAAAACTCTCCAGGTACGCCCCTGTGGGTTTTGACATAAATAAAACGGTGTCTGGTCCGAATCATCCATGGTCCGAACAAACGTGGTACCCATTTCTTACGTAACAGGATTCTCAGACATTTTAATTCGCTTCCCCAAACATTCAATTCTGTAAACTACTCAGTATAGATCTAATTAAGAAGAACAATGGAAAACGTAGTAAGTACAAACTAAGTTTGAATTGTTGCGAGGATTTAACATTTACAGTAGGTGAATTGAATTAAATTGAATGTTGTTTAACGGCTCATCAACACAGTATAGGTTATTTAGAGCCGCCCCAGAGAGAGGGGAAGGATACATAGGAATCCGGGAACCTGCCCTACTCTTATTATCGAATAGATTCCTATGGTTCTTTAACGTGCTCGGAAGATAGACCGATACACGGGACCGCCCGGTTTACGTCCCCATCCGACGGACGAGGCTAAGGTAAAGTGTCTTGCCCAAGAACACACCGACGGAACTCAGTGGCACCACGGAGGATTGAACCCGGGGCCTCCGGTTACAAATCCGCCGCGCTACCGACTGCGCCACGCCAGCCCCTTTACAGTAGGTGAGTAGTGCCCATAGAAGTTCAACCGGAGAAAAAACAACAAACTGATAGAAATTAGAATGGACACACGTTAATAGTGCATAAAATACCACGTCTACGAACGGCAAGACGATTTTTTGATATGTGCCATCCTCCGTCTAGGGTGCATCTATAAACGTCCGTATATGGCAAGCCAGATCGAAAAACTAGGATTAACGATCGATAAACTATCGAATACTAACCTATATTTTCGAGCGAAAACATAGGATAACTCTCGTGAACCCAGTTTTACGTTCGATAAACTAGGTTTCTCGATTGAACTAAGAATTTCGGTCGTTATCCTAAGTTCACGAGTGTGAACCTATGTTTACGGGCGTGAACCACAGTTTACGAACGTGAACCTATTTTAACGAACATTGGTGAACTTGGGTTTACGACCGTGAACATAGGTTCACGCTCGTGAACATAGGATAACGACCAAAAATCATAGATTTGTTCGAGAAACCTAGTTTATCGAACGTAAACCTAGGTTCACGCTCGTAAACATAGGTTCACGTCCATAAACTATGGTTCACGCTCGTAAACATAGGTTCACGTCCATAAACTATGGTTCACATCCATAAACATAGGTTCACGTCCATACACTATGGTTCACGCTCGTAACAGTCGTGATTGGCTATGCTCATAAATCACAGATGTGGTAGTCAGTTCTCACTAAAGATGTGATTGTTTTATATTCTTTAAAATAGTTAAGTTCATTATGATAAGTACCTTTAACTATAGTATAGGAAGTGTACCTTTAACTATTTAAAAGAATATAAAACAATCACATCTTTAGTGAGAACTGACTACCACATACATACCGGTCCGAAAGCATAGTTACAAGTCGATATACCCTGTTTTACGAACGCATGTTCACGCTCGAAATTCATAGTTGATTTGATAATCCTAGTATATCGACCGTAAAGCATGGTTTACGTTCGATAAGCTAGGGTTCTCGATTGAACTATGAATTTCGGTCGTTATCCTATTGTTACGAGCATGAACCATAGTTTATGAACGTGAACTTGGGTTTACAAACGTGAACTATGGTTTACGGACGTTATCCTATGTTTTCGCTCGAAAGTATAGGTTAACATGCTTTTACGTTCGAAAAACCTAGTTTATCGATCATTAATCCTAGTTTTTCAACCGTGAACGTAATTATTGGACAATTGGCTTGCCATATCCGTATGTAAAAAAGCACCCAAATACATCAAATAAATGAAATTAGGACACGCGTGTGCGCAAATCTCGGACTCCTGAGTCTTGTTCTTGGCGCTTGTTTAGACAGCGTTTTTTTCTGCAGTAGCTTGAGCAATTAAAATAATACATAACGTACATCATTTTATATCATTAGAACTGGTATGTTTGGTGGTAAATAAAAATACCTTATTTATGAAAATCGGTCGAGAAATAATTTTTTTACAGCCCCACAGTTGCAGTAGACTAGTGGTGCTGCAGTAGTGGTCCACACACATTCTGACATTGTTTTGTTTTTAAAGAATTAAATATGACTGTAATTTATTGCCAGACTGCATGCCCGACAAACTACAGTCGGGTCCAGGGTCAGGCTCACCTAGCGTTGTTTTTTTTAAACTTAGCTACTGCAGCTGATGGAGTCATTGTCGTACCGGGTACTACAGAACGGCACCCGGTGTACATGTATGTATACAGAAACGTACCCGAAAATCATTGAAATCCAGAAAGGCCCCCAAATATACATAAATGTACCCGAGACAAAAAACAATGTCGTAAAATGCGTCCGTAATGCGTACTGTTACTTCACGGAAAACGAAACTTTCATTGTTTACAAAGTTTAAGATTCACTTTTTAAAAGCCTCCACCTTAAAGGAATGCATTTGGTCTAAATAGTTGACCAACTCTTCTTGAATGACGAGCTGCATATTTGTTTACTTTTTTGCTTGGGGTTTGATGATTTACAACTTCAGGTTTTACGACAATACGTTCTGTATTTTATTACTAACTATGGCAGCCTAAATATGTTTCTAAGAACAATTATTATACAAGCGCAATAGTTAATGATAAACAATATTGTTTAAGTAGTTGTTTTATCAAGTTCTAAATTGTTTCAATATCCCGCCAATGAGATCTTGTTTGTCCGGGTACGTTTCTGTATATTTGGGGGCCATTCTGGAATTCAAAGATTTTCGGGTACGTTTCTGTATACGTAAATGTACCCCGGGTACCTTTCTGTAGTACCCGATACGACATTGACCCCATCAGCGCTACTGCATGTAATGGTGCGTTTTACAGTATATCTGATAGAAAAATTGTGTGAAATGTTTGAAAGTTAACAAAAGTTGATCCTTAACCCCCACCCCATCCGGCTTCAGTTTTTATTTTAATTTTCTTTAAATTGATGTATACAGTAGGGGGTGGTGGGGGTATACTTCAATCAGCTTGTCCTTCCGTCTGTCCGTAGACGCAATTCTTGTTCGGGCTATCAATAACTCCTTCTTAGAATTTCGCGAAACTTGCTAGGAAGTATCAATATCGAGTGGAGATGCGCATACTATCATGACATTCCAGTTCGATAATTTTCCACTGAGTTATGGCACTTTGTATTTCTAATATATATATATACACTGAAAGGAAAAAGAAACGCATAATCAAAAAAAACGTTTAAAGCTTAAGTTTGCTCACCTGCTTGAGCCAAATGCGCATTCTGTCGATAATGAAACTTTAAAGGGGTAACCATTTGTGTGTTCGGTGATGTTTAAACCTTCTTTCCGATAGGACAGGCCTAATGTTGCACTGTACCATTCGATTAGCAGTAGCATATTAAACATACAATATATAGCGGAAATACCCATTACCGTATGCGTTTCTTTTTCCTTTCAGTATATATTTATAATACAAAATTCTTGTCCGGGCTATTTCTCTAAAACTCCTTGTTAGCGAAACTTGCTAGGAAGTATCAATATCAGGTGGAGATGTGCATACTGTCATGACGTTCTGGTTCAGTAATTTTCCACTGAGTTATGGCCCTTTGTATTTTTAATGCATTTCATACTTGGTAACTAGTAAAGTAGAAAATTCTTGTCCGCGCTATTTGTCTAAAACCCGATGTTATAATTTCGTGAAACTTGCTACGAGGCACCCATATCAAGTGAATATGCGTATACTAGACTTTCTGGTTCAATAATTTTCCACTGAGTTATGGCCCTTTGTATTTTTAATGCATTTCATACTTGGTAACTAAGTGAAGTAGACAATTCTTGTCCGCGCTATTTCTCTAAAACCCCATGTTATAATTTCGTGAAACTTGCTACGAGGCATCCATATCAAGTGAATATGCGTGTACTATCATGACTTTCTGGTTCAATAATTTTCCACTGAGTTATGGCCCTTTGTATTTTTAATGCAATTCATAATTAGTAGTCAAATAGAAAATTCTTGTCCGGGCTATTTCTATAAAAAAAACATGTTATAATTTCGTGAAACTTGCTACGAAGCATCAATATCTAGTTAATTTGCGCATATTGTTGTGACGTTCAGGTTCGATAATTTTCCACTGAGTTATGGCCCTTTGTATTTTTAATGCATTTCATACTTGGTAACTAGTGAAATAGAAAATTCTTGTCCGCGCTATTTCTGTAAAACCCCATGTTCTAATTTTGTGAAACTTGCTACGAAGCATCAATATCAAGTATCTCTAATATATATATATATATAATAAAAAAATCTTGTCCGGGCAATTTCTCTATAAGTTAGTATTTATTGAAACTTGCTAGGAAGTATCAAATCAAGTGGAGATGTGCATACTGTCATGACCATGATGACGTTCCCATTCAATAATTTTCCACAGAGTTATGGCCCTTTGTATTTTTAATGCGTTTCATACTTGGTAGTCAAATAGAAAATTCTTGTTCGGGCTATTTCTCTAAAACCCTATGTTATAATTTCGTGAAACTTGCTACAAAGCATCAATATCAAGTGGAGATGTGCATATTGTCGTGATGTTCCGGTTGATGTAGCTTTGTCCACGCTACGGTTGACTTGACTTCACTTGACGTCAGACCCTAGGTATTCTGTTTATAATGTAAACCAAAACTGAAATTTTAAAGAACACAGTTGTGTTGAACTCCACAATTACTATAAGGCTTTGATAGTGTTTGTAGTCTATATATCTTATAGGAACAAAGTCTTGTATGTTTACCCACCCCCCAACTGGTTGCCAGCAGGGGGTATTATTTGTCCATAGTCTTCTTCCAAATAACATTTTTAAGTCCTGGGTTTGGGTATTGTAATTATGTTGTATTTTGGGATATATTGCAATACGGATATATACCGTATAGTGATACACCATACAGTGATAAGTATCACAATATGTTTTTCCTTCATGCTCATTAAAGGTCTTCATCATGATCCCTGCATTGTTTCATGTGCCATCTCGCTCAAATCACTAGAATAGTGGCAGAAAAACAATCAACGTGGCTCCAGCGTAAATGGAGTGTCTACAATAGAATTTGCAGCAACTCTGCAGTTCTGCAGGTGAGAAGGTTCTAGGCCCATTCTCTATATTTTATCTTGATGTAAATGGAGGATGAGCCTGGCATGTTCATTCCTGTTAGGCGCCATATAACCTTTCATGTGTTGGTGTGCTTTACCCCAATTCAATTCAGTTGTCATTTATATAGCGTCTGCATGGCTGAATGGTTAATGACGTTGCATTGTAAACCTTCGCCTCTCACTTGCGGGTTCGAATCCCACTTGGAGCTCGACTTGTAAGTGAGGTAGTGTCGATTCTTACGGATGGCAGGATATGTACAGTACTGGTTCTACCCAGGGAAAGTGGGTGGTCTGCAGTAGCGTAGCTACCTATTAGGCCAAAAGGCCCAGGCCTGCACATAATTTTCACATGCATGGTTGAAATGAAATAATAGTGTATAAATTTGTTGAATTTTGAAGAGTTATTTTGCTTAAATTTATATCTAAATATGCACCAAAATGCACCAGAGACATCCTACGTTTTCAAAAATGTTTGGGGAAGCATGCCCAGACTCTACTAGAAATAGTCGGACCTGCACATCAAAAAAGGTCTAGCTACACCCCTGGTCTGCCTCCACCACAAAAAAAACAACCATCATAAATAACCTTACGTGTTGAAATTGTGGTGACTACTCCTCTGAATGGATGGGTTTTCATTAAACTTTACAGGAATGTTGTCCATAAGGTCTGTTGATCCTAGCAAAAAATCAGGTTGATGTGAAATTTAAAATGGCCACTAAAGCTAAAAATAGATTTTTAAAAAACGAATTTGCAGCGGCTACTGTTCCAAAACTGTAAGTGATACTGATATTGGACCTTTACTAAAATTATCAGCATGACATGATGTTGGTCCTTGACGAAACGCATTTTGATTCAACATCAAACATGGCCACCAGCTGTCTTGGTTTACATAGAATTAAAAAAATGTTGTGGCGGGCGACTGAAACTACTTGATGGTTTTTTATGAAACTTTACAGGAATGTTGCCTATACGGTCTTGTTAATCGTAGCAAAAAATCAGATTGATGTGAAATCTAAGATGGCCACCAAAGGTAAAAATAGATTTAAAAAAAAAAGAGTTTGTAGCGAGCGACTATTCCTCCGAAACTATAAGTGATAATGATAAGGGACCTTGACTAAAATAATCAGCATGACATAATGTTGGTTCTTGAAGTATTATTATAGGGATTACAACAATGAAACTAAAAACATCTTCAGCATGATCCATTGAATAAACCTGATAAGGCCCATAACTCTTTGGTTCATATTTTTTGGATTATTCCCCTTTGAAAAAAGTATTAACCTGAAACTTAACCTTGCCTTTTACAAGTGATTATGGATAATAATTTCGAAGTTCTCTATGTATATGTTATCATTGCTTAAAACAATCCTGTTATACATTAAACAAAATAATAGTATACTACATGTTTTATATGTTAAGCCATCATGGAAGGACATAGTTAAACATTTAACAATACATAAACTTATATATATATATATATATGTGAATAAGGAAAATAATTTCTAGTATCTGTCCTTGAATAAAAAAAATTGTGTCACTAGCCCGAATTTTTATATACTCAATGAAAACCCGTACATTTTCCTTCAGCCCGACTACATAAATAAAAAAAAATATCGCTAGCCCAAATGACATTTTACTAACCCCGGACTTTGGGCTAGTGGGTTAAGTTGAAGACTTATATGTAATATTTCCTGACATTTATCTCTGCATATATAAAATACTGTTGTACTTTCTCCTAAAGGTAGTTAGACTGGTGCAGTTTTTTTAAAAAGATGCTCAGAAAAGTTGAAAGACTTGTCAAGTGATGAAAAACAACAGTTTAAAGATGCTGCTGAGGCAAAACGGAGAAATCCATAGCAGTGCATGGACTGGGATGATGTGCTGAAGAGGCAGCTAGATTCAATTATAAACGCTGTAAGTATGTATATACTAATAAGGCTGTCATTGATATGAGTCCATATTTAAATTTATATATCTACCTGATACATAGTAGTAGCGCTGTTGTTGATATGACTTTTTGTATGAGTAACTATATCGACTTTAAAGTATCGTGTGGAGAAGAATTCTGTATAAATTATTTATATGATGGTTATTACACCTTTCACAGGTCAAGAGGCATGGTATACTGATTGGTTTGGTTTAATGTTTTATGCAGATGTGCAGCAGTATTATGTCTGCTATCAGGATGAAGTAATTTTAATAAGTAGATATTATTACACAAGCATTTCCCTATCATAACTTTCTGATAATGTTAAAGGGACACACAGCAATGTTTATTTTTTAAAAACTCAAGGTGTCCCGCTAGTTTTTCTGCATAAATTGCATTTGTTCAATCATTAATATTAATTATAAGAATAGTAGTAAGCAATTTGCTTTTTGCATATTACTATTTTTAGCTCTACTGGCCAAAGGCCAGCAGAGCTTATGGGATGGCGAGTTGTCCGTCGTCCGTCCGTCCGTCCGTCTGTTAATTTTTGCCTTGTGAACACTCTAGAGCCTTCATTATTAATCGAATCTTTACGAAACTTTGCCAGTGTCTTTATATTAATGAAAGTTCGGATAATTTCGAAAACCAGCCGGATCGGATAAATTTCACCGGAGTTATGGCCCTTGTTTTGCTGAAAAAGGCCATATTAAGCCTGTGAACACTCTAGCACCTTCACTTAATACTTGATCTTTACCAAACTTGCACAGATTGTTAATATCAATGAAAGCTCAGGCAAGTTCGAAAACCAGCCAAATCGGATCAGTAACACCGGAGTTATGGCCCTTTTTTTCTGAAAATTGCCATTTTCTGCGTTGTGAACGCTCTAACACCTTCTTTTATTATTTGATCGTTACCAAACTTGCACAGATTGTTAATACCAATGATAGCTTCAATAAGTTTAAAAATCAACTAAATTGGGTTAGTAACACCAGGGTTATGGCCCTTCTTTTTTCTGAAAAATGCCATTTTGTGCCTTGTGAACACTCTAGCACATTCATTTATTATTTGATCTTTACCAAACTTGCACAGATTGTTAATATTAATGAAAGCTCATGAAAGTTCGAAAACAAGCTAAATCGGATCAGTAACACCAGAGTTATGGCCCTTGTTTTTTCTGAAAAATGCTATTTTCTGCCTTGTGAACACTCTAGGGCCTTCAATATTAATCAGACCTTTACTTAACTTTGCCAGTGTCTTTATATCAATGAAAGCTCGGACAAGTTCAAAAACCGGCAAGATCAAAATAATTTCACCGGAGTTATGGCCCTTGTTTTGCTGAAAAATGCCATATTAAGCCTTGTGAACACTCTAGCTCATTTGTTTATTATTTGATCTTTACCAAACTTGCATAGATTGTTAATATCAATGAAAGCTCAGTCAAGTTCGAAAACCAGCTAGATCGGACTATCAACAGTGGGGTTATTGCCCTTGATTTAGTTAAAATTGCTATATTTTACCTCATTAAGATGATAGGACCTTCATCTTTCGTCCAATCTTTACCAAACTTTACCAGATTGTTTATAAATGAGAGCTAGGACAAGTTCGAAAACAAGCTGGATCGGACCATTAACAGCGGAGTTATGGCCCTTGATTTAGTTAAAATGCTATGTTTTAAGACGATAGGGCCTTTATCTTTCATTCGATCTTTACCAAACTTTACCAGATTGTTTTTATAAATGAAAGCTCGGACATTTCGAAGATCAGCCAGATCGGACCAGTAACAGTGGAGTTATGGCCCTTGATTTAGTTAAAAATGCTATATTTTGCCTCGTTAATTCGATAGGGCCTTCATCTTTCATCTGATCTTTACAAAACTTTACCTGATTGTTTATATCAATGACAGCTCAGACAATTTCGAAAAACAGTCAGATCGGACCAGTAACAGATGAGTTATGGCCCTTGATTTAGTTAAAAATGCTATATTTTGCCTCGTTAAGACGATAGGGCCTTTATTTTCCATGCAATCATTATGAAACTTTACTAGATTGTTAATATCAATGACAGCTCGGTCAAGTTCAAAAACCAGCCAGATCGGAGTTATGGCCCTTGATTTAGTTAAAAATCCTATATTTTGCCTAGTTAAGACCTTCATCTTTCATCCGATGTATAAGAAACTACCAGATTGTTAATATCAATGAAAGCTTGGACAAGTTCGAAAAACATCCAGATTGGACCATTTACACCGGAGTCATGGCCCTTGATTTTCTGAAATATGCTATATCTTGGCCTCATTAAGATGAAAGGGCCTTCATTTGGCCGGATTTCATTGAAACTATTCAGGGATGATCAGTACCAAGCCTAGTTGTATATAGTCACCGTGTTCCAGTTGAATGATTTTGGCGGAGTTATAGCCCTTTGAAGATTTTAATACACAAACTTTGTTCCGACTAGTTCTCTTGAACCCCTGGCCGGATTAAACGAAACTTTTTAGGGATGATCAATTCTATGTCTAGTTGTGCAAATCATCGCCGTGTTCCGGTTGAATGATTTTTGGCGGAGTTATGGCCCTTTAAAGGTTTTAATACACAAACTTTGTTCTGATCTACTGCTCCTGAACGCCTCGCCAGATTTCAAGGAAACTTTGCAGGGATGATCAGCACCAAGCCTAGTTGTGCATGTCATCGTCACGTTCCGGTTTACAGATATTTGGCAGAGTTATGGCCCTTTAAAGGATTTTGATACCACAATTTTTTTCTGGGCTAGTTCTCCTGAACCCCTGGCTGGATACAGACGAAACTTGACAAGGATGATCAGTATCAAGCCTAGTTGTGCATATGATCACCATATTTCGGTTGAATGATTTTTGGCAGTTGTGACCCTTTAAATGTTTTAATACACAAACTTTCAACGAATCTTGGCGAGGATGATCAGTACTAAGCCTAGTTGCACCTATCATTGCCATGTTCTGGTTGAATGATTTTTGAAAGACTTTAATAATGGCCCCTTATATATAAACTTTATCTTGAGCAAGTAGAGCGTCCACAGGCCCTCTTGGGCCTCTTGTTTGATATTATTGCACCAATAATATATTAAAACTTGTAGTATTTTAAGACGAAATAGTGAGTTCGTCAAGTTTTATTTATTTAAATGTAACCAGGGTAAAAGTAAAAATGATACTGGGTAAATAAATCGAGACACCCATATCAAACAATTCAAGATTGCTGTGTGTCCCTTTAACATTTTCGGGCATGATCAGAAAAACATAAACAGGCACATCTTTAGTAAATATATAATAATACTCGATAACTTATACTAATACTAGTAAGCTTGCTAATATCCCATGCATTTGGCTTTGCTTCTGTAATTTGTCTACATCCGATTTTCTCTCCATAATGGACAGCAGCAACATAATGAAAACTTGAAGCGCATATTGATAATAAGTTGAAGCTACATGTACATGTATGTGTGTACATGTAGATTGTTTTGTCTTTTACTCAACTTATTTACATCAAAACTGGAAAGTTTTAATTGCAACATGTTTTTAATTTAGTACAGAGTTGAAAATGTTTCAAATTTGTTTTTGCTTAGTACGTTATCATCAACTGAAACTGATAGTAGTCCGCCAGTCATCCAAGATGGCCACCATGGCTAAAATTAGGTAAAATTTAAGGAAATTTCAAACGACATCTCCTCCGAAACCACTTATTCCATTCTTGTGAAATATCATAAACATGTTCCTTGGGTTGGCCTCTATCAAGTTTGTGTTTTTTCGTTATCGTCGAATAATCAAAATGGCCGCCACAGCGACCCAAAGTTTACATAGTTATTAAGGAAAACATTAAAAATGACATCTTCTCTGAAACCGCTTGAAGGATTTTGATGAAACTTAAATAACAATGATCCTTGGGTTTTTTGCAGCTGCCAGTCATCCAAGATGGCCGCCATGGCTAAAACTAGGTCAAATTTAAGGAAATTTTAAACGACATCTTCAAAACCACTTATTCCATTCTTGTGAAATATCATATTCCTTGGGTAGGCCTCTATCAAGTTTGTGTTTTTCTTTATCGTCGAATAATCAAAATGGCCACCATGGCGACCCAAAGTTTACATAGGAAACTATATAGGAAAAGGGAAATTTCAAACGACATCTCCGAAACCACTTATTCCATTCTTGTGAAATATCATAAACATGTTCCTTAGGTTAGCCTCTATCAAGTTTGTGTTTTTCGTTATCTTTGAATAATCAAAATGGCTGCCACGGCGATCCAAAGTTTACATAGAGTTATATAGGAAAAAGGCTAAAAATAACATCTTTTCTGAAACCACTTGAAGGATTTTGATGAAACTTCATTAAATGAACTTTAGGATAGTACCACGACCGCCAGTCATCCAAGATGGCTTCATGACACTCTCATATGCCAGTTGATGTAATAGTTAACAGAAACTAATTCTTTTTTCATAGGCCTACACTTGGTAAACTTAATGGAAGATGGATTTGTTTTCTCAATTGTTAGAATCAGGAGGGTTTCCTGAATAAACACTGTACTGTCATCATGTATAATTATAATGTTTTGTTATATAGCAAACCAAGCCATGGATAGCACACTGAAAACCAAGATAGAAAAGATTGGACACAAGGAAAAAAGTACGGTAAGTTCTGGATCTTGCCTATAGCAAAATATATCTTAATATTCACATGTGAGACTTATATCAATACCTTATATATACTTAAGCAACTTAACAGTCACAACAGTTGAGGAGAGAAAATGGAATTCTAAACCATTCTCAGGATTAACAGTAACAAAAGTTGAAAAGTAGTTGCGGCTCTGTGATATCATCACAAGTGCGGCTCTGTGATATCATCATAAATTATGATATAAAAAGTTTGTATATTTTTTCAGATACTAAATTTATGTCATATTTTGATACTATAATCTGTATTGCATGTGCAGACTTTTGCAAGTGCCAATGTCAAGAGCACCCCCATTCTAATTTATTTCATTTATTTTGATTTTCTTTTTCACAGAATCCAAACCAAAAAAGCGCAAGAGAGAAAAAACGACCCAAGTCTCAGAAAGGGGTAAACCTTTTATCTAATTTTAGTCGAAGAGTGAAGGAATGATTACTGGTGACCTTTAATATTGATCCCAATCACTGCACAGTAATAAATGAAAAGACAACAGAATTGTACAATACATGGTGGTGTATTTGTCCGTTAAAGTAGACTAGGCCTGCCTCCCTTTTATCTAATTTTATGCGATTGTGAAATGAGTACAGATTTCCAGCAGTATTTATAGCCTATAATGCATATGTATTCCTTTTTCCTGTTTCAGGCAGCATATATGTAAATATCTGATTGAAAATGACGACATTAACACTGGTATTAGTCCATAAGAAGAAGTGAGACGAGATCGACGATTGGCAAGAAAACTATAACAACTTTACTTAGTTTGAATGATATTGTTATAATAATTATTCAACACTCATTCTGATATGATCTATGATCTATGGCTTGTGGCAATTTACTATTTATACTTAATTAAAAAATACTACTAAGTTATCAAACAAAAACTCTACTTCCAAGTTATATGTTTACTATATTTATCACAAATTCCCAACTATATTTATCACAAATTCCCAGACTTTAGATGGACAATAAGCAATCAGAAGTTTGTAACAAGCATTATAATGTGCAGCGCAATTTATTAATCCAGTATCATTTTGTCTTGAAACCTGATAGCATATAATTAAAAAAGGTTTTTTTAGGGGTTATTCTATCATAATTAGTATATTATTGGTAATAATATTCAAAAACATTCGGCTTTTGACTAATGTAATTAACATTAATGATTCTAAAATGCATCTTATATAGCAACAGTTGTTTTTTTAAATCAAGATTGCTGTCTGTCCCTTTTAACATTTTGAATATTTGTATTTGTTATTGGTAGAGGTCAGAACAATCTCATTAAAATAAGACCCTTTGACACACTATGATACTCTTCGCTATGATACTCTTCGCTACTAGGATCTGACGACTTCCCATTACAGGTCACGTCAGATTGATCTTACGATTAGCCAATCAGATTTGAGCTTACACAATTGTTCGGTATTGACAGATTCACTGCGCATGTCTCATTTCAGTAAAACGCTGTGGAGCCATCTACGCTTGGTATTGAAAGAGACAATGTCCGTAACTTTTAGCTTATAAAACACAAACAAATTGCATTGACAAACGTAATACACCACCCATTATTGAATATTACTGAAAAAAAGAAAAAGATTGACGGAATTTAATAGCGGTTAAAAAAAACAACGATTTGTGGGATTGAATACTAAAATGACACTCGTGTGTCAGTGATCCAGTACGCTATCGACTGAGCTAATCGGTCCACATGTACTACGGCATACTATTTATAATGTCATTTTTGTTTATTCAGTTCACTCGAATGTCATCTAAAGTGCATATGAAATGCGCGATTTCATTGGTTGAATTTAGTTGATCTTCTCATGAATATTGATTAGATGAAAGGTCGATCTGACGTGACCTCAAAGGTAATGTGGTCAGATCCAATAGCGGAGAATATCAAGGCGTAATTAAGATATGATTTTAATGAGATTGAGGTCAGAATAAATCAATGTTTGTGTACTCTCTGATTCCACAGTGAAGATCTTAAGCTTCCAAAGAGACAACAGTTATATGTCGGTTGTAATAGTGGGACTTATTTATAGGATGTTTACGGGGTTATTAGGTTTGTTCATATTCATTTTGTAATTTTTTTGTCATGCTCATCTTTATCATGATGCCGCGTATGCAAACTTGGAAATATGGTAAATGGAGTGTCTACTATAGATTTTGCAGCAACTCTGCAGTTACGCAGGTAAGAAGGTTCCGGACCCATTCTCCATACTTTATCTTGATGTAAATGGAGGATGAGCCTGGCATGTTCATTCCTGTCAGTTGCCATATAACGCAGTTCAATTCAGGAGTGCAATATTTATACGAGGAAGAAAGAGAAATGGCAGATTTTGGTGGAGAAAAAGAGACATTTCGAGAGGAAAAAAAGAATTTACTATGAACAACATTTTTTTTCAAAACGTATGTATTGTTAGCAAATAATGATTGCGTACTTAAAGATAGTGAAATAAAAAGCATGTATCACCGGACTTGTTTTTGAGAAAAAGGCAGTTATAACTATAGCATTTCCTAAACTGTACAGGTTTTCTTTAACTTTCATACCCCCGTTGTATTTAAGTGGATTTGACATGTGTAAAAATAGTACAGTCATCAAGTCAGATATATATTTAAAGTTAATTACTGTCTGTCAGGCAGACATTTATGCGCTAAAGCTACAATGGCTAAACCAATGCTAAACCAAGAAATAATGAAATCTAGTTTCTGTATTGTTGACCTGATGTTTCTATGTAGTTGACATGATGTTTCTGTATTGTTGACATGATGTTTCTGTATAGTTGACCTGATGTTTCTGTATAGTTGACATAATGTTTCTGTATTGTTGACATGATGTTTCTGTATTGCTGACATGATGTTTCTGTATAGTCGACATGATGTTTCTGTATAGTTGACATGTTTCTGTATTGTTGACATGATGATGTTTGATGTTTTTGTATTGTTGACATGATGTTTCTGTATTGTTGACATGATGTTTCTGTATATTTAACATGATATTCTGTATTGTTGACATGATGTTTCTGTATTGTTGACAAACAGAATGAAATAAATTTTCAATTTTGCAACAAGTAATCGTATATTTCACAATTTATAGTTGAATGATCAGAACATAGTGAAATGCGTTTCTTTTCTTACACTGCTGTCTTATATGGAAGCCATGTTTAATCAATTAATAATCATAAAATTGATGTTTCTGTATTGTTAAAATGTAACATTGATGTTTCTGTATTGTTAACATGTAACATTGGTGTTTCTGTATTGTTAACATGTAGCATGGATGTTTCTGTATACATTGATATGTCTGTATTGTTGATGATATGTATGTATTGTTGACATGTAACATTGATGTTTCTGTATTGTTAACATGTAACATTGATGTTTCTGTATACATTGATATGCCTTTATTGTTGATGATATGTCTGTATTGCTGACATGTAACATTGATGTTTCTGTATACATTGATATGTCTGTAGTGTTGATGATATGTCTGTATTGTTGACATGTTACATTGATGTTTCTGTATACATTGATATGTCTGTATTGTTGATGATATGTCTGTATTGTTGACATGTAACAATTATGTTTCTGTTTACAGTGATATGCCTGTATTGTTGATGAAATGTCTGTATTGTTGACATGTAACATTGATGTTTCTGTATTCATTGATGTTTCTGTATTGTTAACATGTTACATTGGTGTTTCTGTATACATTGATATGCCTGTATTGTTGATGATATGTCTGTATTGTTGACATGTAACATTGATGTTTCTGTATACACTGATATTTCTGTATTGTTAACATGTTACATTGGTGTTTCTGTATACATTGATATGTCTGTATTGTTGATGATATGTCTGTTTTGTTGACATATAACATTGATGTTTCTGTATACATTGATATGTCTGTATTTTTGATGATATGTCTGTATTGTTGACATGTAACATTGATGTTTCTGTATACATTGATATGTCTGTAGTGTTGATGATATGTCTGTATTGTTAACAGGTCACATTGATGTTTCTGTGTACATTGAAGTTTCTGTATTGTTAACAGGTCACATTGATGTTTCTGTATACATTGAAGTTTCTGTATTGTTAACATGTAACATTGATGTTTCTGTATATATTAATGTTTCTGTATTGTTAACATTTCTATATTGTTGAAATGAGATAAAATTTATGTTTATTGACATTATTTTTTTGTTGATATAATGTACAATAAAGTTGTAATATGCTAACTAATTTGTTTTTCATTTTTCCAAAAGCCAGAATTTCGTTACTATATTATAATGCTGTTTTAGAAGATAGACCTTTTGAAGAATAAGAAGCTGAAGAAATCATGTTGTCCTACTAGATCTTTCCATATAAGCTGTTGATATAGCTCTTACATTTTCTTTTCTTAACACCACCACATGTGAGCATGAATTTAACAAGATTATTATATATCAATGCATTAGTGGCATTGTATCCAATAATATCTGGTCTCGAATATGCCATGCCACCTAAAAGAAAACGTTGGCACTGTGACACTGAAAGTCAGGTCGGGTTCTACAACAGGCGCCAAATTGTATGCTGTATACTATTCTGGGAACAATATTTAAGGGAACTCCACATTTACTCATATCGCATATAGATACAAATGGAGCTGCGGGAGGACAAGTCCGATGGAATGTCAATACCTGGTCCATGCACCATGTGCATCCATGCATGCACGACATCTCCGTGGCATACTTGATATCAAACAGCGGATTGTCTCCCTTGGAATTCGCCGCCATTCGTCCTGCAAGGCTTGCCTCAGCTGTTGCAAATTGTCCACCCTGGGCCGTCTTGCGAACCATACGCCCCAAAACAGCCCAAAGATGTTCGATGGGGGACATGTCTGGAGACGTAGCGGGCCAGGGCAACGTTGCCACACCTTGCTGCCCACTGGTTCCTGAGACGATTGTGTGCTCTACTGAGACATACTCCTTTGAAAGGAAGCCGCACTTTTCAGTCTGTTTCGCATGGTTGACTTTGACAATTGGATACCCATGGCAGCTCTGAAGTTATCCCTTAATTCTGGTGCAGAAATGAACCTATTGCGCAAAGCGGTGATTCGGATGTAACGGTCCTGCAGGGGTCTTTCGTGGCCTTCTCCTACCACCTCTAATCTTGACCCCGTTTGTTGATTTCGGGTACTAGTAACCAGTCTAGAAATGACACTTTTTGAGTTTCCAAAGTGTCTAGCAATGGCATTTTGACATTGGCCAGCGTCAAACATGCCTAGAGCACGCAATATTTCATTTTCGCTCATGTACACCCTTGCGACCATTTTCGAACGTTTCACACCATCAGTGTGACATGTGGTTGTACCATTGAGAGGCACATGCAAGTAACCAGGACGTGCCATCCTGAACAGCATGATCTGCACGTGCATTAGGCAAAATGTTATTAGGTTTGCTGTCCACGTTCGTTAGATATCCGAATAATAACAGAGCCGCCCATGACCATATCAATCCGAATGTGCAGGGGGCTGCCTTAACTATTTTCCCAGTATAGTATGAGCAGGTCACGTTATGCGACAGGCGCTAAATTGGACACTTTATGAAAAGTACTTTAGGCAATCTGGTAGACCCAAAGTTTTATCATTTGTTGATTTAAAACTGATTATTTTTCCTGTCACGTACGAAGGAGTGCAAGTCGGAAATTTACGGAGTTTTCGTGAGATACTCTTACTAATAACATGTTTATTACATTTCTATGAGTGAAAGATAAGAAAGTACCACAAGTCCGCCATCTCATGAAGTATTTCCCTATAAACCATCCGAGCAGTTAAATAATATAACAAATTCAGAGAAACAATAACTGCTTTAAATCTCTGTGGAATAAAACTTAACTTTTATATTACAAAATCATGCTTACAACAAGTATACCAGTAGAAAACGCAACCGATTACATGCAGAATCTTGAGAACAAGCAGTTCCTTCAGGATTGGTATAAATTAGCACAAATATAACTTGAAATATGGAAAAGCTATGATGAGATTGATTTTGGTAGTGATGCAGTTCGTAACAGACGTGAGGATGAAGTTGCTGATAATTTTATTACAGAACATAGTAGAAAGGACACCTTTATTTTGCATAGATCTACAATCTTTACGAAACGTATGCAGTCTATAAGATCTCAGACGAGTTCTTCAACCAGATTCGGCAGCTTATAGCTGTGTTGTCGTCCTTTGAACTTACAACAATGCCTACTGTTTGCCCTGTTAACACACTATCACCTTTTGCATCCGATCTTTACCAAACTCATACAGTAGTTATATATCCAGAACACGTTAACCCTGCCACTTAACAAAGCAGTGAGGGTTGAGGTCAATTAAGTCTAAACTGCCATTTATACGTTCCACGGGCATTGATGTTAGCTTTTTGATTCTACTATAGGAGAGAGGCATCCCTCTTCTATTTTTCAAAAACAGCTTTGACATAGATCATTAGCAAACTGCATCGACACATACAGTACAATTATATATATCTTAAATCGGTATTGTATATATGTACTGCATTGATTTGAAAATAAACAGATATACTATGTGCAAACGTTTTTTCCTGTTTTCAAGAATGTCGAATTTCATTGACCATATTTTCAAATGGTATTATATTTTCCTATTGTATAAAACTGCAAAACACTAGAGTGCGTGGTCCAGTGGTAGAGCGCCGAACTCCGAATCGAGAGGTCGTGGGTTCGATCCTCGCCGCGGCCACGTTATTTATCCTTGAGCAAGATAATTAATCCACATTGCTTAGTACTGGTTCTACCCAGGAAGCCATCGAAAGTGATTAATCTAAGTTGCAATAACTTGTTTCGCAATCGATGTAAAATAAATATGTTTAAACTAATAGACAAATGACGATAGAATAGACTGAGCAGACAGAGTTTATTTCCATTTTGAAGTATTGGACTTTCAGATGGAGGTAGAATGTACTTTCAGAGGCTGGTATTATAAATACAATTTAGCATTGTTACGTCTTGGTACTTAATGGAGGCGATCTGGAAGAATAATGGGTGTCAATCAAATACGAGTAAAACCATCATAATATGTTTCAGTTGCATATTAAGTGTACATATAGACAAAACTATATATTGAAATAATGCAATAGTTTGGTAAGAGGCAATCAATGACTCAGCTAGTTCTTGGTGCAAAACCATGCATATAAATTTAAATCTTGCCTTAAAGCTATATTCATTAAATCATGTTTTTAGAACTACACTTCTATTGAATACTATGTACGGTTTCAAGCAATATGAAGTTCAGAACCCTTTACGGATTTAATAACACGTACACTGAGTCGTCGTGTTTTCCACCCAAACAGGTTAATAAATAATATAAATTCAACCGAACTTAACGCGCGGATTATATAATGCATGCGCACATTTTATATTTTAGTCATATTTTCTTGTATTTGCACCAGTTACACTTCAAAAATAAATGCCAGTGCCATTTGTACACATGAAAGCAATTAAGAATGAAATGTGTATAGCGTTGGATCATATTGAGGTAATGAGGTAGTGGTTTATACACACACATGCACGTGCGCGCGCGCCCACCCCTACTTTTGCTATCAAATAGTTTTACATGGTTCGTGTTTGTTCGGAGCTTAACGTCATTTTTTCAGGACATTGCAGGCTGTATGACGGTCGACATTAAGTGGTGGAGGCAGAACATCAAGTGAGGATCGAGTCGTGCCGCATACATGCCTTTATTTTCTATATAGGGCGCGTCATAGCTCTATGGTAAGTGTAATGCTGTTGATTAATGACAACTAATGACAACTAATTCTTATATGGTAAGTGTAATGCTGTTGATTAATGACAACTAATGACAACTAATTCTTATCATTCTTAAACCAATACGATAAAAAGCCCGCACCTCCACTCGGCTACGTCCCTGAATACTTAACATATTCTACTTAGTACATAATAGCAAACATTATGTTAATGAGGACCGAATCACTGTATTGGTGCACATAATGTAAACTATTTGGAGATAAATTGATATGAAATATTCAACATTAGCTTTTGTATGAAGACTTAGGGAGCGAATCATTGCAGTGATAAATCTATATATCTGTCTGTCTGTCTGTCTGTCTGTGTCTGTCTGTCTATCTGTCTGTCTGTCTGTCTGTCTGTCTATCTGTCTATCTATGGATACTACATCACCCTATTTCGATGAGGTTGTGAGTAATTTAAAAGATGATAAAAGAAAGAGTAAAATAAGGTGAAAGTGAAATAAAGATGAAAGTGTTATGTATGTTAAAAGTTCGATGAAGAACAAAGTGATATTTAAAAGATAAAAGACAGCGTTCCATTGTACCACACCAAGCGAAAATAATGAATAAACGCTTGTGTTTTTGACGAAAGCTAATGGATGTGACAGTCTAGATAGTCTAATGGGATGCTGGACATATGTCGGCATTTGGATGGCAACTAGCCCATGGACGATTTTGAAAAATAGGCAGAGTCGGGCATCGGAACGTCTGTCCTTGAGAGAGCGCCATTTCAGGTTGTTAAGCATAGTTGTGACACTGGATTGATAGGAGTAATCATTGTGTACCCACCTCGCGGCTCTTCTTTGTACCATCTCCAACTTGTCTATATTGTGTTTAGTGTACGGGCTCCACACTGGGGAGGAGTACTCTAGCACTGGGCGAACTAGTGCTTTGTATGCGGTTGCTCTTACACATGGGTTTTTGCTTCTGATGTTTCGTTTTATGAATCCCAGAGTTTTGTTACCAGTTGTACTTGCCTTCTGAATATGGTTGTTCCAGGTAAGATCGCTGCTGATGTTGACACCAAGGTATTTGGCACTGCTGACTGTTTCCAGTAATTGACCATGTAGTACGTATATTGATGGGATAGGAGTTTTTCACCGTGTAATTTGAATAAGAATACACTTACCTGTATTAAACTCCATATCCCATTCATCTTCCCAAAGAGAGAGTTTGTTGAGGTCTTGCTGCAAAAGTTGAGCATCTTGTAAACTGGAAACAGCCAGATACACTGTAGTGTCATCTGCGAATAGTCTTACTTTGGACTTTATGTTGTCAGGTAGATCAAGAATAGGATCGGACCTAGTACTGAGCCTTGGGGTATACCTGAAGTAACTGGTACTGGTTCTGATTCTTCATTTTCAATTATTAACTGCTGCAATCTGTTTGATAAAAAAGCTTTGATCCATTGCAAGGTATCGCTTCTGATTCCATATTGGTAGAGTTTGAGCATTGGTGGAGTTTGAGCAAAGGTTTTTCGCGATTTACCTTATCAAATGTCTTGCTAAAGTCAAGCAAAATATATGAGGTCTGTTTGGTGCCCATCTACTGCGTTTCGTAGCAGATCCTCAACCAGCATAATCAGCTGTGTCTCGCATGACCGTTTAGCGCGGAACCCATGCTGAAAGTCATACAGTATCTTGTGTTAGTCCAGATGTGTCACAACGTTCGAGGCAATGATATGCTCTAGAACTTTGCATAAAATGCAGGTTAAAGAAATAGGCCGATAGTTAGCAGCATCGCATTTCAATATACATGTATATATAGTTTAACTAGAATGGTATTCCACGAAACACTTGTGTCGTCAACAGTGTGCAAGAAGCAATTTAACTATAAAAATTGCATTAAAGCTACATAGTCCCTATATCAATCGATTTCTCCTTTGTAGGCGTGTCGTTATTTGTAACTTCATGTTCACCAGCTCATGTCGAAATCGGGTATTTAAGCGAGCAAATATAGCGCAGGAAATCATTTACTGTATATACATCGACCAGTGCACATCGTACACAGGTAACAGAAAAGTTTACAGAAAAAAAAAGTTAGCTTCTTTCGGAGGTCCAACACACGACCTTCTGATTTCAGGTCCGGTGCTGTATTCACTGAACTACAACGCTACTTGAAAAAATAGTATACTAACTACTATATATTATGAGGCAAAATAACTTAACATAATTGAACGCAACTAAATATGGATCAATAAATATGCAGTCTATATAGTCGCACGTGTAAATTAACATTGCCTGGTGTAATACTGTATCGTATCAATATGAAACTAATACTTCGCCTCAAATCAACCATATCTCGACTTGTTATTTAGCGCTTGATGAGTTTGTGTGCGCGCTCTTGTTATTACGTAATGCCTATTTAGTGTTAGAAATGCTACAAAATACCAATAAATAGCAGTGGTCTAGAGGTTCAGCGTACATATTTCAAATCTTACAAGTGCAAGGCTGTGGTTCAAATCCCGTTCCGGGCAACTATCTTTTTATCACATATATTCTGAAGCCGTATATCTATCGATGTTACCTGTACGGAGGCTGAATAAAAAAATGTTCGTCGATTTGAAACTACTTCACACGCGACTCGTTCATATTCATGAATTATTACTAGTTAAAATAGGGACTGTACAGCTTTAAGGAGAAGTATTTTTGAAATTGTTACTTCTCTGAAAACAGCATTGAATTATTGACGACGAATAATTGTATTAAGTTTCGTGACCACAAGTCAGTATACTGCCATTCAGTTCGCAATATTATTATAAACGAACGTTCTTTGACATATTAAGGGCAAGAACTCCTGTAATTATTAGCATATTTACTTACCCTTGTTTCAATTGATTGCATGGTAATGATCCTGCAGTTTGGTCAGGTTAGTTCCAAGCATTAGACCACACACACACACACGCACGCACACACTGACGCTCGAACCCTAACATATATACCTGACTAGACACAATAAAGTCCACATCATTACTTGCTAGTGACCTTGCACACCAAGTTGTATTACGATGGGAACGTCACATTGGAAAAGAATAGTATTTTACGTAGCGGGTTTAGACGTTATAACCGCTTACCTGTACCGAAACATGTAACCCAAAGTCCAAGTGAGACATGGTGACCATTTTTGGTATTGGTGTTTAGTTTCCATCGATATCTTTGGATGCACAAAGTTTGGTCAGTGTCTTAGAAAGAAAAAAAAGAAGAATGTCCATTAATTAGGTCAAGGTCGGTCATATTTTTTGTATTCATCAATGTTTCTGTGTAAAGTTTGGATACCTTATGTGTAATTATAAATAGTGCCGAGATATTGTTCACTTAAATGTCAGTCATACGACTGAGATTCTCGTCAATGAAATGCAAACCGGGTCCTAGTTTGGTTGCTGAAGTACTCACACGGTGTCGTTGATTTATGTCGTCCGTTCTACAAACACAGATAAGCTAACAAGAGGAAAAAGGGCCTAAAAACGCTCACCTGACGAGGTCATTGAAAGAATGATACAAGTGAATTTTTTCAAAAATCTTTTAAAACAAAGTGTGACAACTGACAATGAGTGATCCCAATAGCTCACTTTATGCCTTTGACTGAGGCTAATGATAGGACGCTAGCATCTAGGTTTCATCAAGCTATATGGATCTTCTGCCGATTAAAAGCAGTACATAATGAACAACAACTTTCAGTCTTCCAATGTAAATTTATTGAGTTTGAAATTCTTAAATATTACTATATATATATATATATATATATATATTCATTCATAAAAATATTCATACATAATCAACACAATATACACGTTGCAATTAACACTGATGTTTAAAATTAACATTTGTGCAATGCCATAGGATACATTTCTTGATTTATTTGTTTAAATGGAGTTTTACACCATTTTAAACACATTTTAGGCCATATATCATATAACTGTTGATTTTTTGTGGTAGATGCAGAGCTACCCATTTTTCCTGTCAAAGTAGAATTACTACTGTATACATCCCGTCATCTGTAAGCATGACATTGCATTGCACATTGAACTTACACTCAAAGATGCAACTTTTAATACATTTCTAATGATGAATTTCAATACCCGAGTGAAAAAGAAAATTGAAAACAAGGGTCAAGTTGGCCACGATACACCACCAAAAGAAGTAAAACCGAAATGATTTGTAAAGACAGGCAGTGAGATCACTATGTGCCTCCGTTTGGGGGCATAAAATGTGAAGACTTTGTTTGGAAACACCATACATTGTCATACAGAAATGTGTGTGGGGGCCATAAGGCAGATTCCATATAAGAATGCACCATTAGCTCCCATCAATGTGTGACATTTTAAAATGAAATTATAGTATAACTGGCAATGGAATTGATTAAAAAAGCTGGAAAATGATGTATAAACAAAAAAAAATCAAGAAAATGCAATAAAACAAATATTTTGAAGTTTTTAAAATTTCTGTTGCTAATGTCATACTTTGACAGAATTTGATGACATTAGCAACAACAAACGTTGTTTAGATAACTGATATAATGGTAATTTTTGCAATAAAATCTTCATATTTTGGTTTACAGTTACCCAGACTACAGGTTTTGGATAGAACAGCTTTTCAAAGTTCTTTAGAGTGTTTACAAAGCAATATTAATGTTGCTAATGTCATATAAGTTTGACGGAATGTAGCTAATGTCATCTTTTAAGAAAAGTTTGACGGAATTTGATGACATTAGCAACAAAAGTTCTGTAAATAACCGACATCATTGTAATATGTGCAATAAAATCTACCCACTTTCATTTACAGTTACCAAGACTGTATAGATTTTGGATAGAAAAGCTTTTCAAAGTTTGTCTTTAGAGTGTTTACAAAGAAATATTAATGTTGCTAATGTCACATAAGTTTGACGTAATGTAGCTAATGTCATCTTTGACAGAAAGTTGACGGAATCTGGTGACTAGCAACACAAGTTCTGTAAATAACTGATACCATTGTAATACTTGTAATAAACTGTTCCTATTTCCTTTTACAGAAACAGACTGAATAAGTTTTGGATGGAAAAGATTTTCAAAGTCCATTTTTAGAGTGTTTACAAAGAAATATTAATGTTGCAAATGTCACATAAGTTTGACAGAATGTAGCTAATGTCACATATGTTGCTAATGTCATCTTATTTGACAGAACATGTTCAATGTTTATTTTGGTGAAAGATTGTTGAATATTCACTCACACTGTATAATTAAAACAGCGAATCAGGTTCAAACAAAATCCCTGTAAATTGGAAATACATGTTTTTATCAAGGAAGGTTATTTGTTTAGTAGCAGGTTGTTGCTAATGTCATCTTGTGAATTTGAGAGACATGACCTTAGCAACATTGTTTTTTGTAAAATAATATGTGTTGGACTATATAATATAAAATTATCTGTCTATAGTTCCCATTATTGATAAATTAGATGATTTGCTGTCATTTTTAGGTCATAAGGGCCAATCAGAAATTATTTACATAAATGTTTGCAAATGTCAGCAAGTTTGAAAGAAAACTTTCAAAATAAAAATAAAAAAACATTTCTTATGCAGAAGAATCCACAGAATCTGCATAACTGTTGTAAAATAATTTAGTATTATTTATGTTCAAATCAGATCTAATGACATTTGCAATAAAAACATCTCGGACCTCAATTTATCTGCCTTATAAGAGTCATGTCACTTTATCGGGAGTTCATTCCGTCAAATTTCTAAAAATTAGCTAACTTTTTTTCCTTTTATTCTTTAAACTTTTGTAGATTTCTCTTTTTCACCGATTTTGCTGATACTTGATAGAGTAGACAATAAAAGGGGAACATACATCATAGACAAACATATACATTCAATGAGAAATACTGATAAAAGAAAAATTGACAGAATGGTGCTCTCTTATATGGAATATGTCATATACCTTTAACACACCTGTTAAAAAGCCGTTTAATAGCCAAAATTTCTTTTTAAAGGAACTGGAGGCAATCGGGAGGTTTTATGGGAGTCAGTCCAAATCTGAATAAAAACAACATATTGAGTTTCAGTATGTATTTAACATACAGATGCAATAACGCAGGTCCATGATCCTACGATTTATTTAATGACATTGTTTGGTCTGATAGACTAGACTCTGCTAGTTTTTGTTGTATAATTATTAAGTTTAATGCATATGATGCTTAATGTCCTTATAAATTCTCCTCTTATGATCAAGTAGACTTTATTTGAATTACATGTAGAAGTGTTAGGTTAAATTAATATTTACGATTTTAGTGAGTCGTTGTTTTCCAGACCAAAAATATTTGTAAAAAGATTAAAACCGTAGGTAACATGAAGCTTTATTGAATGCGTATGCACATTCCATATTGAACTGAAGCACATTAAGGTGAAATAATCACT